>JANRMT010062828.1:5032755-5060635 GCA_026402145.1 Polypterus bichir lapradei | reverse complement strand
AGAGAGAGAGAGATGACAACAACACTCCTATCAATGACAAAACAATTACATTAACAATCATGTTACGTTATTTTTAAAATATTTCCTTTTCTTTTTCATAACTTCTTTAACACACTACTTCTCCACTGCGAAGCGCGGGTATTCTGCTAGTCAAGTATAAATCTAAAGATTCTAAATTTGCAGAGAGTTGGAATATCATACATTTAATGTGTTCTGTGTGGTGATCTATTGCTGCTTGCCGCTGCTGTCAGGTCCAAGATGCTCGTAGCAATTTAAAAACTGGGATGACACTTACGATGGTCTGCTTTAATAATAAACTACGAGGTTAAAGTGGACATTTCGAGATTAAAGCTGAAATTTCCACTTTAATCACAAAATACACATTTTCACAATGCCCTTAATTTTTTTTTCTTTGTGGCTCAAATACAGCGCTGTGCATTATGTTGTTATTGTGAAGTTGCAAAAAAAAAAAAAAGACGGCACAAAAAATGGTATGTGAGACTTTTAAAATGTATCATGTCATTACGATCGGAAATATGCGACGCTTGAATATAAAAGCATCACGAATGCATCTGCATGTTGGCATTTTGTTTCACCACATCGAACCATTAATCAAACATAGAAGCACGCACACCGATCCCGTAGGAGGCTTTCTGTCACATGTAGATAGTAAAGAGAGACTCGGACGTCACATTCCGACTTTTATCACACTGCGCCCCCCGACTTTTTGCTGGTACTGCAACTCCCACGCACGTTGCATTAATTTCTGAGGATCTGCTCAGAGGACGCGTGAAATGAACGCTGGGAACACATGTCAGCCATGATGCGGGAGCGTATGCGTTCTGAGCATGAAATATAAACTGACCCTTAAATGTTTTCCTTTAATGAAACTTAAAAATCATTAGAGCTGCACAGGCACCTGGGCACTGCCTGAGTGCTGGACCCACTTGCTGTTCATTAGGAGACAAAGGAGTAAATAACCAGAACACCTGAAAAAGCAGAAGGAAAACTATTTCAACGTTGAAAATCTGAAAAACCAAACCTCTAAATTATCACTATGTAAATGCTTGGTACATCCTTACAAAATAATAGGCTTAGTTTTTTTTTTTTTTTTGTACATTTGACCTAAAAACATAGAAACTTGGAAATAAGTTTCCTTAATTAAGCCAGGAGTCAACGTAAAAACAAGTTGGTAGGAATAAACCTGTAGACACATGCGGTCCCTCCATGTTTGAAACTCCATGTTTGAAATTTGGAGTCACTGGTCTAATTGACAATTGCATTTATTGATAGGCTGTTGTAAAATGATTAGCTAGTTTTGTGTTTTGTTTGGATTAAAGCACTTCACTTATGAAGATTCATTTTATAATATTGTCCTGTTGTTCTTGTTTCAAAACAGTCCCCCGACTGACATTTACTTGATCATGTTGAGCTCTTTTGTATGTCGCATTGAATAAAAGTGCCTGCTAAGGGATCACATGTAAATGTAATAAAATGGGAACTAGCTCAATGTTTCAGAGAGGTTACTTAACCTTTAACTATAAAGTTAGAGTGTTTTATAATGTGGGCTCAGCTCAGGTCCAATTGCAGTGTGAGTCTATGTTCAAAAATTTAAAGGCTGCTTTTTCCCCCCCTAATGCCTAGGTGCTACTCTGTGGTCCAGTTGGCCCCAAACTCCATGAACTTCTAGATGAGCAGATCCTTGTTCCACCAGAGTCCCTTCAGGAAACTGATGAGTACCATCTCATTTTGGAGTACAAATCAGGTATATAAGAAAAAAATGGTTCTGTGTTGTAAGTTTTGAGGCAAATTATTGTTTTGCTGTGTATCCTGAAATTTAAAAAGTTGACATAAGATGGAGGGCATGCCTTAAGATGTTATTAAGAAGTATGTGTTGCATGTATGCTTCTGATCATACTGAGTAAGTGGGGTTTGCTTTGATTTGACAGTTTTTTTATCTCCAACACTGAGGATGGGGTGTTTTGTTTGTTCCATTTTATCTCAGGTCACACATGCTTTATGGTCAGTTTTTAAACTTTTGTTTTAATTGGTTATATTAAATTTATGTTGCTTTCACTTTTCTCCCAACCATATGTTTGCCAGAACATTTTTTTTTCTTTGATACATTCAAATGTGTAAAACTCTTCAGCATGCTTATAATATAATTTTTGGTGCACTTGGGTATATATTCAGTAATGTTACCTGGGATCATTGAGTGTTTTAGGTCTTTCAATGTCAGGCACCCTCACCCAGCTGTTAATTTATCATATCCCTGCCTATGTCAGAGCAGCAATACTAGTCCATGTCTTGCTCCTTGTAATCCACAACCATGTAAAAGTTTTGTTGGCAGCCCCTGTGATGATTCTGATGCCTTTTCTCTGTTGTGTTACACTGATACCTATTAGAGTGTAGGCTTTACAGAGAAAGGGAGAGCTGTAAACCTCAGCATTAGGTTGTTTTTAAGTACTTACTGAAAATTGAACTTTTGAATTACTACACAAATGGCCCAATTATTTGTACATTTGCTTCTACCTTTAAAATAAGATTACTCACTTATTTAACATGAATGCCTTATAATGTATACTGATCAGCCACAACATTAACACCACCTGCCTAATATTGTTTGGATCCCCCTCGTGCCACAAACGCAGCACTGACTTGTCCAAGCTTAAACTTCGCAAGACCTTTTAAAGGTGTCTTGTGGTATCTGGCACTAAAGCGTTAGCAGTGTAGATCCTTTTGAGTCCTGTAAATTGTGAGGTGTGGCCTCGATGGATTGGATTTAATTTTCCGTAACATCCCACAGATGCTCAATGGGATTAGGATCTGTGGACTTGGGAGCCCAAGTCAACACCATGTTCCTCAAACCATTCTTGAACTGGCTGGGTGCTTTACCCTGCTGAAAGAGGCCACTGCCATCAGGGAATACCTTTGTCATAAAGGGGCGTAAATGGTCTGCAACAATCTTTAGGTAAGTGTTGCATGTCAAAGTAACATCCAGATGAATGCCAGGACCCACAGTTTCCCAGCAGAACATTACCCAGAGCATCACACTGCCACCATTGGCTTTTTCTTTGACATTTGGATGTTCTTAAGTTTTATCTGTTAATGACCATTTTGTAGGTGTGTTTTACTTCTTGGGCTTATTCAAACTTTGGCCCTGGAGTATTTTAAATAAATCAGTCTTTGAAATATTTTCCCTACATTCCTGCTCTGAAGGAAAAGGATGCATATGGCATATAAATAGGAAATAACTGTTAAAGGTCATCTTAATTTTGAAGTAGCTGATAATTTTATTGTGTGGTTTGTGTGTGTGTGTATATATTTGTAAAAACTTTCAGTACAATTCCAGCGTTTGCCACCAAAAGAAATTTTCAGGTGACTCCTCCATCAAGGGCCGCATTAATAATGGAGACGACTCAGAGTACAGGAAGGGTATGGAGGAGTTTGTCTTTTGGTGCAGGGAGAACAACCAGCAACTCCACATCAACAAGACAAAAGAGCTGGTGCTGAACATTTGGTGTGCCAAGCAGCCACTGAGACCAGTCATCTTATGGGGGAGGATGTGGAAGTGGTGCAGAGCTACAAGTACATGGGGGTCATTATAAACAACAAACCGGATGGTCTGACAACACAGTGGCCCTGTACAAGAAGAGGCCAGGGTAGATTATACTGTACTTGCAAAGGAAAGACTCTGGTCATTGATGTATGCAGCAAGCTGCTGAAAATGTTCTACCAGTCCTTAGTAGGAATTTTTGTATTCTACATGTGGTCTTCTGGGAAACCAACTTAAGTTTGTTCAGGTATTGTGCTTCTTTCGAGCTCATCAGGAAAGCCTGCTCATTCACAGGGCACACTGGATGCTGTTGTGGAAAAGAGATGGGTGGCAAAATTGGATGCCATTTTGAAAAATCCCCTCCAGGAGACTTGGAGCTCTTTTAACCACAGGCTCATTCATCCACTGTATGCTAAGAAGTGCTTCTGGGGGGCTTTTCTGCCCACAACTATCAGGCAGTTCAATGCAGTTTTCTGTGCAGTATACATTTTGTTTTATTTATCTTTTGTGAATCTGTATCCAAGTTTATATTTTTGCTGTTGTATGCATCCAAATTTTCCTTTGGGATTAATACAATTTATCTAATCTAGTATACTTTCATTTACCATTTTAGGAGAAAAGTGGGGCTCATCTCAGGCCCCCAATGCAAATCGTTTTATCTTTTCTCATGATGTGTCTAATGGAGAGATGAATGTGCTAGAAACTTTTGTTGCAAGCTTGGAAGAGTTTAAACCAGAGTTGGTGGTGTTGTCAGGCCTTCATATGATGGAAGGTCAAGGAAGAGAGGTTTGGGAGCATCGACTTCATGAGGTATGAATTTCTTATTGCAATCTACAAACTTAGTATTTGCTATCAGTCACAATTTTGTGTAAACAAATAAGAAAACTAGGTTTTACACAGCCCATGTTGATTTTCAAACATAGAGCATTCACTTTAAACAGTGTACTATGAAATAAGATGACATTCATCCCATTCCAACGTACACACTTATTCCATTTAAGCGCAGTTTTCTCTATGTAATCAATTTCAGATCGTATGTAGCGAAGTCTTATTTAATGTGTTTAAGTCCTGCTGTATGCTCCATCTCTCCTTGTCAGCAGACTTAAGTTGTGGAAAACCACTTCAAAGAGAAAATTGGATATATACAGATGTTGTAGTAATAATAATATTGGTCAAGGCAAAGCCTGAATCTGAATCCCATCAAGATATTTGGACGGATTTTCAATCGGACAGGACACTCCTCAAACACTGCAGACCTGAACAGAGTCTGCATGGAGGAGTTGGAAAAACTTTACCCTAGCCAATCTCAGACAGTTAAAGGAGACGCCCACTTGAAGGGGCAAAACCAGCTATTAAAGTTAAGGGTAGGTTTATTTCTTTCCACTGACAGAAACATCATGTGTGTTCATTTTTCACTGAATAAATTATTGCAAAGTTAAGCTTTCATTGTTTTCTGTTTCCAGTTATATCACCTTCATCTAAACATGTTTAAATGAAGATCCAATCTTGATATGTCTGCATTTTTGCTTTTTTTTTTTATAGCTGGCAATGTTCACAATCCAAATCATGACCATATGGTTAAACAAATAATTTTTGCACAGCAGATCCTACACTGTCTTTCAAATGCCCAAACTACACAAAAAATACATAGCTCCAATCTAAGCAAATCCACAAAAAGAAAGAAAAGTAGCCAGATGCTTTAAATGCATTTACCTGACCACTAAAATTGCATCTGTGACTCCCTTCTCAGCCTTGAAACTAAACTTCATTTCACTAACTTTCACTTGATTATTGATTATTGAACTGAGGTGTTTGAGATGTAGATTCTACTTTCTGTAATGTATGGATATGTGTATGTAGTGTGAAATAACCAGCCTCAACACACAAAGGTTTGGGGCAGCCACCCGTATACTTGAATCCTGGCTGCAAATAAGTAGCAGTGATCTTTACAGAATGGAGTCCAAAACAGAACTGAGGTACATGAAAAGTTGCCTAGTATTTACGGCAGAGACGCCCTTCTTGGGCCTGGAACCGGGCAGAATTTCCCATATTTGGTCTGCAGAGATAACAGAAGAAGGTTTAGTGCACCCCGCCACCCCCTGGCCTGGTGTGGAATTTCCTTCATTTGGTCCATTCAGCTCCCTCCTATGCACACATGTGTGACGCTAAGTATTGTGATTTTTTTTATTTATTTTTTTTTAAACAATCCTATAAACAGCACAGCCACTAACTTACTTTGTCAATAAAATAGATACATAATACAGATGTAAGACCATTATTTTTGAACATTCTTTGATTTCATGTTATTACAATTGACTGATTCTAATACTATGTTTTTCTTGATCTTCTTAAACATGTAGTAAGCTTCTGCATAATCAGCTATGTAGAAGCATTATATTCATTTTTTATTAATAAAGTTAAATTCTGTAGGCTTATTGTTCAGTGACCATAAAAAAAAATCCACTATTGTTTACCAAGCAGACAAATTCTTCTTCCTTTTTTTTGTTCTTTTTCTAAATCAAAATATGAGCTCCTTTACTGAACACAAACATGCTCACTGTCCACATGCAGGCAAGGTGTTTTTGTATTTAATTAAAGAACAAAATTCTGAATTTTTTAAAGCAGCTTTTCTTTGAATTTCTGCTGAAAATGCACTTTTCTTCCACTCTGAGCTCAGCTTGCCAAATGTATACTGTATATATAAAATGCCTCTCCTCTCCCTGCACAGGGATGACTCCTAAGATTCTGTTTTTTCAGCTTATTATGCCACTTTGTTTAATGTAAAAGCCAAAATTGTGGTCTTCTCTCTCCTAACATCTGCCTGACAGCTCTGTGCTTAGAGAAAGCATGACAAAAATGACACGTGCACTTCCTTAAGTACTGTAATACTTTGTGTAAAGGGGCATCACAAGTTCACTACAATAAAACTCAGAAAAGCAGATCGGTTTATGAGATTTATCAATCACCAGTCAAGTCATATGGAGTGAGAATCAGCCCATTTGGATCAACAGTTGCTCAATTGGAGTACCACTAGTTCTTATGTAATATCATACCACATTTTTGGGTGTTCATGTAACATATTTTTTATGCTTATTAAAAAGGTCTACAAGTAGCAAAACCCAACCCTTTTTGACAGTTGGTGTCAAGGTCTTATTGTGGATTGCTATTTTTTCTTAATGCCAGATGAAACCTTGCACTTTTATCTCATCTGTTTTTCATTTATTCCACTGTCTTTTTAATTATAAAGTCATGAACACTGACCTTTGCTGAGGCAAAAGAAACCAGCAGGTCTTCAGATATTTTTAAGGACCCTTTTGCGACTTCCAGGGTGATTTTACCCTGCACCTTTGGGAGTAATTTACAGCGGCCAGCCATTCCAATTGTTTTCCATTTGGAGATTATTGCTTTCATTATGGTTTGGTGGGCCCAAATCCATATGAATGGCTTTGAAGCCTGATGGTGTTGTGTAGGTTAATTCATTAGATAAATAAATATTATGGTTTTATGGCTATAATAATTTGGTTAACCCATGGAATGCAGAAATGTATTGTCTGCTGGTTATATCCTGAAACTGCGCTCATGAAAGGCTGATGAAAACCATGAATTGCTAATATTCTATATGATTTTGTTTCCTTCAGTTTACATGTTTAAATGAAAACCTTGTTCAGGCTTGTACCTTTTTGGTAATGGTGTTCGGATGCTTTGCTGCCTCAGGATCTTTAACTTTCCATATCTGAAAAAATATTAATTCTGCTCAGTATCAGAAAATTCTTAAGGAGAACATTTGGATCAGTGTCTTGCTGAAGGTCCACATTAGTATGCTTAAAAAGAATTACATAAACATTTTGTTGTGTCCTACTGAAAAGTCCAGACTTAAACCTAACAGAGATTTTGTGTGGAGACCTGAAACAAGTACTTTTCTACACAAAATCCTGCAAGTGTTTTTCAATAAATGCAGTTCTGCAAAGAACAGTGGGCTGAAAGTACTCCATGGGGATATGAATGACTTGATATTTAAATATAGGAAGAATCTGATTACAATCATTGCAGCTAAAAGTAGCAAAACCATTATTAAGTGCAAGGGAACTCTAATTTAATAAATCACCGACTGTAAGTGAGATGCCCTTTATTCTAACATTAGATTTTTGGATGAACCTGGGAACATTGAGTGTCAAAAATCTGCAATAATAGAGGAAATCAAAAAACAGTTCTTCACAGCCCCATATAGTTCAACATGCATGTTTTTGAATTGCGGTTGTCGGTGCCCTACCCAAAAATGCATTTATCAGTGTGTTGTTTTCTTTGAGTTACTTTATATAAGAACATAACATATTTCTTTTCTAGGCAGTTGTGGCCATATCCAGCATCCCTAATAAAGTGCCTATCCACCTTGAGCTGGCAAGCATGACTGACAAAGATTATATGAACAATATTGTGAAACAGGTAAATGTATAGGTTTAGCCTCAGTTTTATCTCATTGCTGCACCTTTTTTATACTTACAAGGGCTTAGAAACTGAAGGTGAGGCTGTTCTGCACAATGCTCTATCTCCATGTTGTTTATGTACAGAGTATTTTAGTTTTTACATTTTGTGTTTTATAGCTATAGGCTGTTTTGTGATACTATAAAAATAAGTGTGATTTCCTGTTCCTGCTCTTTTAAACATTTCAGCACTGCCCGCTCATAAGCCCAGCATATGATTTGTGTTAATGATTTTGGACATAATTTGTGTATTAAAACAACATGGAAATCTTAATTCATTGTTCAGAATTCTGTGACACAGGAGAGGTAGCAAATGTTTTTTATGGAACAATCATTGCTCCCACTGGGTAAAATCTGGGCAGGAGCAAACCCTGTACAGGGCACAAATTGAAACTTTGCTGACCTTATTGTTGTGGTTTTGCTTTTGATTATTAATGTAATCTTCTTTGAAGCATATCAGGAATGCATCTGCCTTCCTCTTGGCCTGTCCGATTATAACGTGGTATGGCCTGTCAAACATGTACTTAGACTGTGTAATAGTCTAGGTGCCTGTAGGAGTGGGTTAACTTCTTTGTAATTCAAAGTTCCAAGGTTTATGATTGGTAAGCAGTGCTTAGTCATGATATCACAGAGTGAAATCCTAGACTGAAACTGGTCAGTTGAGCACACACAATATTAATTTTCTTCAGTATTTAGACTTGCTCAGCACCTGTACTTTATTGATGGCCAGTGTGCTTTTGATGTAATTATGCATCTAAGGCTATGGAATTCTGACAAACTTTCTCGAGCGAGATACAATTTTGGTGCTGTGGACAGAATGGAGTGTTTAATGAAAGCTTTACAATGAACATAAAAAGTGAGCTTAAAAAAAAAAAAAGAAAAGAAATCAGTCCCATTCAGCCCTCAAGCCCAGGGGGTTTAAAGGTTCAGTTTTGGCCACCCCTGTAGCTGCAGGTTTTGTTTTTCAACCAATTTCTTCTTTTAATCTGAGTCCTTCATTAATATAAGTGAGCTGCCATTTCCTCGTTTCTGCATTTGTTTTGTGTTTAGTACGTGTTGAGTATCCCTAATCTGAAATACTCCAAAATTTGAAACTTTTTGAGTGGCAACATGAAGCCACAAGTGGAATATTCCACACCTGGGGTTTCTTATGAAACTGGGATTGAATCCTGAAAATAAGTATGTCCCCAAAAAGTGAATGCGAATAACACATGTGCAATTCAAAGCGGATGTATTCTCTCAGAGCAGGATTGGGGGAGGGGTGTGTGTGGGAGGACCCTGTGAAGCTTAGAGCACCACAAAGCAACTACACACCATTGACTACCTGGGAGTGGGGAGAAGGAGCTCCTGTGAAGCATTGAGCACCATGAGGAAACAACACATGATCGACCATGTGGGGGAAAATGTGGGAGCCTGTGAAGGATCAAGCAGTTCTGAGCAATGATATACACTTAACAAGCTTTGTCCCCAGTGAATCGCCACAGTAATGCCTGCATTCAGAAGTGCTGTGCAACACTGTTAAAACTGCAGATGAATTATTTGTTGTTAGAATGCCACAGCTGTGATAAGACAGCAGGAATGGACTGGCATACTGACCTAGATGGTTGCTCCCTGAGAAGTGACAACAGGTAACTGATAAAAACCGAAGGAAAACAAAAAAATAAAGTTCTTAAGTGCAAATACGCAGCATTGGCCCTCTTAAGAGGGAACTAAAACAGTCTGTGCATCATGTTCATCACTTTTCAGGTGTAATATGTTTGTCACTTCAAGGCACATTATAATGATGGCTCAGTAATATTGATTGCTATATGTGTGAGTCATCATTTAGCTGGTTTGGCTGTATTTTTCCAAATTGATGAAGGGTGCTCCAGGTTATCTCCTTATGTATATGCAAATATTCCAAAATCCAAAAATTTCTGATCAGAGGCATTTCAGATTAGGATTACTCAACCTGTATGTATTGTATGTTTGTGTTCAGATAAAGCTAACTTCTTTAAGCTTTTTCTCCCAAAGTCATGGTTGTCATAGGTGTGATATCCTGTGATGATGATAAAAAATTTACTGCTGTGCATGTATCTAACTGCAGTGACATAACGCAGTGCTTTGTGCCACTGCCTCCCAGATCCACCATTTTAGGTTCATATTAGGTCATCATCTGTGTATTGTTCCTGTATCTGTGTGGATTTTTCTCTGGGTATTTTAGTATTTCTCCCATATTCCAAAAATGTGTTAGATGGATTGGCATTTCTTAATTGTTAACAATCTGTGTGAGGCAGGCCTGTGACGGACTGGCACACCACCAATCTTCTGTACTGTGGGCTGGAGTAAGTGGGTCTGAGAATGTTTGTTTTTCTACATATGTAACCTCTCACTTTGTTTTGTTAGCAGGTCCTGCCAAGAGTGAACTCAATTGGACTGAATGAACAAGAGCTGTTGTTTGTCTCTCAAGCTGGTTCTGGCCCTCATTCAGAATTACATTCTTGGAATGGCTTTCCAGACATAGGGAAGGTCAGTGACATCTTATTCTGGATTATCAAGGAGTACGGGCATGGTGAAGAAAACAGTGAAGCCAGTCTCACCCGTATCCACTTCCACACTTTGGCCTATCATATCTTGGTCACTACAGATGGTTTTTGGTCCAATCAAGTGTCGGCAGTATCTGCAGGAGCAAGAGTTGCAGGAACTCAAGCTTGTGGTACGGAAAGGATTGATATCAGCAGAGTCTTTCTTAAAATTCCCTTTGAATTCCAAGTTTCTGCTTCTGGCACTGGACATAAAGTGACATTAAATCCATCAAACCCTGTTACTGTGTGGCAGAGAGAAAACGCCTCTTTCTTTTTAACACCCGTTTTAGTCTGTAAAAATCCTCTTCGGACTGTAGGATTAGGAGACGCCATCTCGGCAGAAGGACTGCTATATTCTGAAATGATCAAAAAGTAATGAATACTGACTAAGCCAAATGATCGCCCTTAGCATGCAAAAAAAGAAAGAAATCAATGATATTTTGGAACACATAATCAAGAATAATGTTCAAAGTCATGATTAAGACATAACCGTATGTAGTAATTGATCATTTCAAATTTAGCATTGATATTTCTGTTGATGCAACTGGGGAAGGTTCTTCAACACTTCCCACAATACCTGAACATTAGTGAAGGGCAGGCAAAGGGTTGGCTTACCTTATGTTCAATTTGGAATGCTCATTGCACTCTTGTGTCTGTCTGTTGCTGGGTTGAACAACACTTTCTGTTTCTAGAAAATGAAATCTCAAGTGTGCAATACTTATTGGATGAGTGGAGTTATGGCTTTGTTTTTCTCTTTCATAAAACTTATGGAATTTTAGACAGAATGCGCTGTAAATTTATCCATCATCCATCCAACATGTTGTTCACTTTTGAATCTTGAGGGTGTTATGCTGTTGTAAAAAAAAAAAAAAAAATACACAACCTGAATGTCCAAAAAGTCTTTGTCAGAAGAACTTTGGTTTAACTGGTGCAGACGGTTAAAGACACTACAGTGCCTTGACATTCTTTGAGCTTTTTTTGTGTGCACATCCTGTTCTATAATGCTGTTACCAGAAACGTAGGGTCAAGTTAGAGGTTTTTTCAATGCCATCTACTTTAAAATTATGCAAAACCAGTTAATTATTAAAGGTACGGGGTTATCAAGCTTTAAAATGAACTGAAAGATGATGCTCATGGCGAGATTATTTAGTGTTCTGTGTTGAGAATCAGTTGGGATGATTGATACGCAAGTCTGAATTGACAAAACTCTAAAGAATTTAACTCAATTTGTATTTATTTGTGTGTAATTCTTTGAGTTCTCTGGCTTTTTTTCTGGAGTCTAGAAGATGAGTAGTGTTTGGTTGGACATTTACCAGGACAGTGAGGATGCTTAGTTTGAACTTCCTCATTAATTATAAAACTAGAAAGCACCAGTTAAAAGCCATGGAGTTGATTTCTGCAACTAAAGTGGGATCTCCTCGAAACACTGTAGAAACTGCATCATGGCAGGCACTCAAAGTAGGTGGGAGAGGACGTCAATCTGTACTTTACAAGCACTCCAAATGCGGAATTTTTTCATTTAGTATTAGCTTCCTGTTTTTAAGTAACTGATTTGATAAAATGTAAAAAATATTTTTATTTGCTATTTCTAGTGCTGTGTTGAGATTTTGCTAAAATGTGGGAAATTCATGTCCATAAAATTGCCAGTAAGGTTTCAAATTGTCCCCCAAAAAAGCCACATTTTATGTAAAAAAAAAATTAATAATAATAATAATAAATATGAAAATTACAGCTTTTTACAAAATTTTCAGCTCTTCTTGTGAAGTCTTAATGTTTTATCCAAGTATATATTTCAGTGATAATTACCAGCTCTTTTATTTTTTTTTTTTTTTTTGTCTACTAC
The DNA here is from genome assembly GCA_026402145.1 of Polypterus bichir lapradei. NCBI lineage: Eukaryota > Metazoa > Chordata > Cladistia > Polypteriformes > Polypteridae > Polypterus > Polypterus bichir. The sequence goes on along the minus strand of JANRMT010062828.1, from coordinate 5,048,191 downwards.
TATTGTATTTTTATAGAGATTTTCTCAAAGTGAACTAATTCAGGTGTGTGCATGATGTAACAAAATGGGGGGAAAAAAAAGGTATTTTTATACGAAATAATTTATTATTCACAATATAAATTTGTGAAATGTTCCATACTAAACCGCTATCAGTGTGGCCGCGGTAAACAAATTTAACACCAAAGTAACAGTCATGCATTAGGAGAGATGCACTTTAATGTGCTACTAGAATCGCTTCAACCTGAGCAGAAATAAAAATAATTTCATAACATTAACTTTGACATGGAAAGCCTCTTTGTCAGCACAGACATCTTGCTTCCACACATATTTCGTATATACTGGAATGTAGAGAATAGGATTGTTGGAAGGAAGAGATTCATATGGTACTGCACTAGCCTGTGAACCATTGTGCATTAAATGAATAAGTCCTTAGCCTTTATGCAACTTTTCCTGCTGTGTAAAATAAAATGTATTACAACTTCTGCTTTCACAGTTATTTCAGTTGTGTGGAATGTCATGGGTTTTTCTTTTTAATTTTAGCATGAAAGATTTTTTTGTTTGAATGTATGAGGGGGGGGGGGATCCAGAAATTCCTGGAATCGGTCAATATAATAGTAGGGTGTAGTGTTGTTTTTTGTATTTTTCTTTTTATCACACTTCTAGGAATTTTTGGTTCCCCTATAGGACATTTTTCTGTGGCTGAAACACAAGTCCTTGGCTTATCAAGCCACTGTCAGACACTTCTTGACTGGGATGCTCTTTGGAATGTAGCTGCTGCTGCTTATCTGATAAAATGACCAATCACAGGGCAAGTGACATCTTAAAGATGACTCTTTGAGGTAACATCTGTATACCCAACATCCATTAAAGAGCTGTAACTTAACGATTGACAGTCTGGATCGATAAAACTTCACTCCAATTGTCAAGCAAAAAGGATGGGCTTATGTGCACCTAAAGAAACAGAACATCTAATCCTTCCTTGAGAAACTCTCTCTCTCTCTGTCTTCATCAAGCTCATTTCTGTCAACTTGGCAATCACTTCTACTCTCTGTAACAGAGAGCTTATAGGATGTTGCCCTAAGAAAGGTTGGAATGATCCCTTTTACTCCAAAGGGAAATCTGGTGCTGGACTGGAAGGATAGAAGATTTGCCTGTATAGCAATTGAACAAAGGGGCCACAAGTCCAACCTTGCTAAAGAAAGCGAGTCCACGAGCACAGAGAAACCATACATAAAAGCCACTCATTTTGTTTTGCTAATATTGGAAGCTGACTGATCACAAGGCACCCGGCAGGCCTAATTCTGTAGTATGTAAAAACCTTGAAGATGAAACTAGTACTGCCTGCAGCCAGATGGTGTGGCAAAGGCAGAGAAGGACAAGAAGACCTGAACAAAGGAAGAAAAGCACCCTTAAAGATCTCTCCATATGCCAGGGAAAGCTGACCAGGACAGGAACTAAACAACGCCTGCACCAGCCTATAAGAACACCTGCTTTGATTCCAAGAACTATTGATTGTAACTAAATAGTTCAGATAAAGCCAGCTAACATTATGTATCAGTGTCACTGTAACTGAACAGTAATGACATTGTGAGAGGTAAGCTGCAGCGGTTAGAAGTTTCTTCCTAAATCTAGCTAGAGTGCGCAGAGCAGCATCTCTCTCTCACACACACACACACACACACACTGTGGACGAAGATTTCAGACCAGACAGCAGGTGTGGTTATAAAGCAGCTTTATTTTGCACAGTCACAGTGAGAAGAGTTTCAGAAAAGCAGACAATCCATATACATGACAGCGTCAGGGCTCTTCTGAACCCTGTCTGTTGGGTGGGGCAAGTTTTTATACCCCTAGAATGCGTAATTTAATATCATTATGAAATGCAACAGTTGACACTTTTATTATACACAATCCTTGAGCCCCTTCAACGCCCCTTGTGCAACTTGATTTCTTGGCCCCGTTAGTTTACATCTGAACGCCGTAACAAAGGGAAAACGTGATAAGGCAGACTCGTGTGGAATGCTTAGACCTTGAGTCCTTTGGACAAATATTTTTATGTTTTGCTCAGCAAAGCATGCTTTTACATCAGACATGAATTAGTACAAGGGAACGAAGAGAACATTCATTTTCCACATTTCCCCCCTTTTGAGCAAACAAAAAATATTTGATCAGGGGAGAGTTGAGCAGGAAAGGGTAGGAGAGGGGGATGGAGTGGAGTGGGCGGAGGAGTGTGGGGTGGCTGTGCTGATCTGAAGCATTTTTTCTTCGTGTAAAAAGTAAGCCTTTGCCATAGAGGCAGAAAAATACTTGGATACAATGTATCTTATCAAGGGAACAATACAGCAAGCTACAAGCAGGAGAACGATAAAAGCAACTGTAAGAGAGATGAAAACTGACTTAAGCCATTGGCCCCAGGACCCAAAAGTGGACATAAACCATTGGTCCCAAGGATTAGAAATGCCAGAATTAGTAGCTAGTTCATTAGAGAGAGCAGTCAAATCGGCTAAAGCACGGGTGATTGATCCATCGGGAGCTGTATTATTAGGGATATAGGTACAGCATGCATCACCAAACATAGCACAAACGCCTCCTTTCTCAAATAAGTACATATGTTGTGCTAACAATCATTTTCAAGTATTTTAAATGCAGCATGTAAAAGCAGTTGTAATTGTGTCATACATGGCTAACAAGCCTTGATCAATTTACTTTAAAATATTACAGGTACAGTGTTAGAAATGTGCAAAGATATTGACATATAAATTTCATTATTAGAGTTTCACTGTAGAGAAATAAATATTCACTTAATACTTCAATTCTCACTCAAGAGCATTCAGTTAAATTGCTTAAAATCAGAAGACAAGACTAAATGCAGTTATCCTTACAATTGTCACCAGTCTCTTTCATGAGGCTCTCTGTAAGGCAGTTCAAGGTGGTCAAAAATATCTTTCTCAGTCAGAGTGGGGAGTGGGAAGCCAGTGCTTATTTTCAGATTGCCTTTGCGGACAACATTACTGTTGAGGGTGTGTTCAGAAAGGCTAATCCCCTTGGTCTTGGCCAGTGCCCGCATGGAACAGTTGAAGTGTGCTGAACCAGTAAAGTACATCAAAGCGCAGGCAAATTCACTGTAAGGCACCACAATGATGTCAAGTCTCCTGTGTTTACATTCAGGTCCTGGGAGACGACAAACTCCAAGGTATTTCTTTTGATGTCCCTTTTCCTCATGGCTGACCGGATCATCTGTTAGGAAGCCACAATCAAGGGTGCCATCTTTTGCAATGTGAGACGTGAATCCAAGCAGGCAGTCCCTCAACTTTAACAGCGTGTGGTGTCGACAGCAAAACTTGGAGCGGTTCTCTACACCAGTGTTTCCCAACCTTGGTCCTGGGGGCACACTGTGGCTGCAGGTTTTTGTTCCAACCAGATTCCTAATCAGTGACAACACCTGATAAAACTAATCTAATTTAATTATCTGGTATTATTTTTCTTTTATTCTACATTCAGAAAAGCAAGGCAGCATGATTTTTACATTTATAAGACATTTAGAAATATTTCTGCTTTTGCTATCGATTTAAATGCTTAACTCTCTCTTGTTGATTTCATTATATTTTTGCCCTTTCTCTGTGCATTTTTTCCCCTTCGTTGTATCTTATTAATGACAATTAAAAATGAGCAGAGCAGACACGCTGGCAAACAACATTGAATAATCAAAGGCTGCAACTACTTTAGCATCAGACCCACTAATTAGTAAATAATGGATTAATTAAACAATTAGAACACCTAGAAAAGTAGAATGAAAATCAAGATGAAAATATTGTTGAAAAGGAAAAAAATACATTATTCCCATATAACTGATTGATACATTTTAATATATATATATATATATATACCAAACTTAGTTTTCTAATTTATATATTGTTTCCAAAACACAGAACTTGGGAAATAACACATCACTTAATTAGCCCAGGAGTCCAATTAAAAACAGAAGCTGGTTGGAACAAAAACCTGCAGCCACAGTGTGCCCCAAGGATCGAGGTTGGGAAACACTGCTCTACACCGAGGGTGATGCCAATGTTTCCTTCGAGTATCTCTAACCAGAATCCAGGTTCCTAACAGAATCGGGGAGTCCTTTGATGGAGGACTAGTTCTCCAGGCCTGATTCACCTGCTCGTGGACTTCCTTCAGAGAAGCTCGGAGACCTGTAAGACTGGAAAGAAGATCATTGTCCACAGTATCCAGTGTAACATTACCTATGACCATGCCGACTGGCATGGGGCGTCCGGTCAGAATTTCGAATGGCGACAGCCCTGACTGCCGATGTGTTCTTCCCCTTAATCCCATCAAGGCCAGGGGTAGAGCATCAGGCCAAGTTAAATTTGTTTGCTCACAGATTTTAGCCAATTTAGATTTCAAGGTACCATTGCATAGTTCCACAATACCTCCACTCAGGGGGTGGTATTTGCAATAATGATGCACATTTATCTGGAGCCAGGTGGTTAATTCATTTATAACGGAATTTACAAAGTGTGTGCCATTATCTGTTTGTAATTTATGCGGTATGCCCCATCTAGGAATAATTTCTTTAATCAAAGCTTTGTTTACAGTTTTAGCATCATTGCGTTTAGAAGGGAAAGCTTCCACTCATCGGGAGAACACATCAACAATTACAAGACAATAACGGTAACCTTTAGACGGAGTTAGTTCAATGAAATCCATTTGGAGGTGCTCAAACGGACCCATTGGATTAGGTGTAACGGCGGGACTTACCTGGGTGCCCTTTCCTACATTAAACTTTCGACATAATGCACAGCGCCTGCAGAACTGCTCTGCATATGTAGAGAAACCTACAGCTTCCCAATGTTTTTTAACATCTTGAACCATGGCATCCTTTCCAGCATGATCCAGGCCATGTGCAATTTTTGCCATACTTGGAAAAGAAGCTTTAGGAAGGAAAGGTTTGTTAGTTTGCTTAAGGGTCCAGACTCCATCAGAGAGGGACCCTTCTTTGGACCATTTTCTCTTCTCTGTGTCCGTGGCTGAACTCTGTAAAGATATAATTTGATTATCAGTGTCCTGGTCATTTCTCTGTTGGAATAAAGAGATTGGTGTGTTATTATGTGCAGCCCGTTTAGCAAAATGATCAGCTAATTCGTTTCCTTTGCTGACAGGATCCTAGCTTTGATGGTTTATTTATGGCCTCTAAGAGGGATTCTATTAGTTTTTGATGCTGAATGGGCTTGCCAGTACTGGTCTTGAATCCCCTGAGTTTCCATAATGCCCCATGATCATGGCAGACTCCAAAAGCATATCTAGAATCAGTATAGATAGTTACAATTTTTCCCTCTGACAACTGACAAGCTCGGGTGAGAGCTATCAACTCAGCTGCCTGCGCGCTTAAACTTGAAGAAATTCGGTTTGCTTCCAGCAGGTGGTCACCTTTGACCACTGCATAGCTGGTTGAAGGTGTTCTATTTTCCAATCGTAAAGAACATCCATCCACAAAAATGATCTCCCCTGTTCCAAAGGGTGTTTCCTGTAGGTCTGGTCTAGGTTATATAACCTTATTTCATCATGAGAGTTGTGGGGCTCCCCTTCCTCTTCAGTTGGAAGAAGAGTAGCTGGATTTAAGGTGGAGCACCTTTCTATGGTAACGTTTGACAACGTACAGAATACATTTTGATAGTGTACTGCCCTAGCAGTAGTGAGATGGGAGGTTTTAGCCTGTACTAAAATGGAGTGTACGGCGTGAGGCACTTTTACTTCTAGGGGGCTCATGAGCATTATATCTGTACTGGCTAGCACGGCCTCTGTTGTGGCTGATTCAGCTCTGAGACAGGTTGGAAGTCCTGCAGCCACTGGATCCAATTGTTTCGAAAAATAGGCTATTGGCCTTTGTTTTTCTCCATGGAGTTGTGTAAGAACTGCATTCATATATCCCCCCTTTTCATCCACGAACAGAGTGAATGGACGAGAATAGTCAGCAGTCCCAACGCAGGCGCAAAAAGTAGTGCACATTTTAAGTCACACAGAGCCTTCTCAGCCTGATCATTCCATGCCACCTGACCAGAAAGGGGGAGATCAGGGGTGTTCGCTAAAGTTTGCAAAGGCTGTGCTCTTTCAGTGAAGTTTAAAATCCATTGCCGACAGTATCCTAGAATGCCTAATTCAGACATAACCTGTTGCTTTGTAACAGGTCTAGGAAGATTTTGAATGGTGTTGATATGGTCGCTAGAGAGAGGTCTTGTTCCGCAAGAAATGTCATGACCTAAATATTTCACAGTTTTTTTAACTAACTTCAGTTTTGCTTTAGAAACTTTATGGCCATTTTCTGCTAAAAATAATAACAATTTCTGAGTATCATGTGCACAATCTTCTTCCGTAGTACTACACAACATTATATCATCTACATACTGTATCAATACACTGTCTTTATCTGGCCAAAAGCCTTCTAAATTTTGAGCAAGAGCTTGTCCATATACACAAGGGTCTTCAGTATATCCCTGAGGCATAACAGTCCATGTCCAACGGCGGTTTTGGAAAGTAAAGGCAAACCAGAATTGAGAGTCGGGGTGCACAGGAATAGAAAATTAAGCGTTAGCAAGGTCAATAACAGAGAAATAACGGGCGGACGGGAGTATCGTAGAAAGAATAGTGGAAGGATTAGGAACAATAGGTGCCCTAGGAAAAGTTGCTCCTAAATAGAAAACGCTTCGTGAATATGTGAGGTGAACTGATGCAGCAACATTGGTGGATGAGAAAAACAATGCAAGGGATATGGAGGGTCTCTGAGCTAGTATCTGAAGAGAGAAAAGATTCTAACCAAGGTGTGTCCACTTCAGCAGGGAAGTACTGGGCAGTAAAGTGGAGTGTGTTGGGGACTTGCAAGTGGGGAAAAAGACATGAAGGAAAAGAGTGTAGGGCTTTAAGGAGAATGGTGTGTGAGGAGATGTTCAGGGTCCAGGCTGCAAAAGAGGGCTTAGTGTGGGGGGAGGTTTGGCACAGGACTTTAGGAATAGAACAGTAAAACCCTTGTTCGGTTAGAGAAATAGAGAGGGAGAGCTTAGTCATCAGATCCCTTCCTATCAGATTAACAGGGCAGAGCTGATTTAACAAAAACCGGTGCATCAAAGTGGAACCACTGAAATGAAGCTGAACCCGAAGAGGTTTAGACACCAGCAAAACATGTGGTTGTCCAGAAGCAGTAAGCACAGTCACTGTATCTTTCGAGGCAGGGACCTCCTTCAGCGAAAGAGTGGAACAAGTAGCTCCAGTGTCAACGAGAAAAGCAGTTTCAGTGCCATTCACCAGCAAAGTCAACAAAGGATCTGTGTCCGCATGGCGAGTGAGCAAAGGCAACTGAAGAGAGTGGCTGGGGGTCCCTGCGAATTCCTAGGACCAAGAAATATCCTCAGGTTCAGGTAAGGGAGGCGGGGGAAGAAGCTTATGTGGGCAATTGCGGCAGAAGTGTCCCGTCTCACCGCACCCGTAACAGGCATAAGATGTAGATGCTTGATCTGAGGGGAGAGGCAGCTGAGCAGACAAAGAATTTGGATTAGGAAGCAAAAATCCGCGACCTCTCCCCCGGCCTCTCCCCTGTCCTCGGAAAAATCCACGTCCTCCACGTCCTCGGCCCCTGCCTGAGGTGGCTCCACCTGCATAATAATTCATTTGTGCCGCGATTAACTTGGTCTGAGTATCTGACTCTTTTTGCTTAGTCTGTCGTTCAGCATGTTCCGCGTGTCTTTTAACTTCATCAAAAGTGGCACTTTCCAATCTAATACAGGAGGTGCGTACCTTATTTTGGATATCACTTCTGAGTCCTGACACAAAAGGAGGAACTGCTGCCTTGGCACGGTCGTCTGGGCTGTCTAAACCAGAATGGTTTGTTATCAAGTCCTGAATGCGGTGTGCGCATTCATCAACCGTCTCATCTTTCTTTTGTTTGGCAGCTGAAATAAGGGACCAGTTGGTGCCCTTTTTATATTTTGCAGCTATTGCAGTTTTCACGGGTTCCCATTGGGCAAGGAAAGGACCCTCATTATTTTGTCCACGAGGCAATGCCTCATTCCACTGCCACTGTACTCTATTATGCTGCCCATGGTTGACAGTAGCCCAAGTAGCGCCCAACTTTCTGCGTAGCACCTGGGTCCACTCGGCCGTACTGGGTTTGTACGTGTCATCTAGTTGCTGCACCTGTTCCACAAACTTCAACCCACTGATTAAATTAGGATCAGGCAATTCGGACACCACGTCTTTCAGCTCTTGAATATCCCAGTTACGATGTATCATTACAGTAGTGGGGTTAGCATTTCCTGGGGGTAGTGTGGGATCGTGTCGTGAGTTGGGGACCTCAATTAAAGGGCATGAAAATGTGGGTGCTAAAGGTTTTGGGGACGTAAACGGGGTAAAGTTTTCAGGGGACTTATCTCGGAGTGTCTTGCTTCTAGTACGTTGTGAAATGGAGGGCTTTTTGTGTGAGTTAGAAGAGCCTCCCATAGCCCCTAACAAGTGGCCGTCAGTCTCATCATCTGGATCCGTAAGTGAGGAGGGGTCGTACTGATATTGTTCATCAAAGAAATCATTAGTAACTGAGGCATCGGTAACCACAGGAGCCGTTGGGGCAAGGAGTGAATGTGGCGGTGGAAGGGGTTGTGGGTAAAGTGTTGGGGAAAAGAGCACAGGATATAAAGGGTCTTTTTTATCACTCCTCTTCCTCCTTCCTTCAGACTGGGGTCCCGAATCAGCCTGCACTTTCTGTAAAGCTATAAGCAGCTCTTCCTTTTCCTTTCTTGTCTTAACTTCGGCAGCTAAAAGCTCATTCCGTTGCTGTGCTGCTTCCAACGTACGGTCTTTAATAACCAATTCCCATCTGTTATACATATCCATATATATCCGGTTCCTTCCACTGTTATCTACCTCCACTGTCCTTATTCCACTTCCTACATTCCTTTTTAAAATCTAATCCTGTCTTCTTTTCAATGAGCTTTCTAGGGGACCCGCCTTTCGATCCTGACGGCGCACTAGGAGCCTGGTGATCCCCCGAAAATGATCCTTCTAACATTAGGTTTTTAGGACTCTGGGGGGACTGTTTGACTGGCTTGCTATTTGTTTTTTTCATAGTGAGCGGCAGGATCTCAGCAGAAAGTGACTCAGCCCTCGATAAACCCCATTCCACCCGCCGTCCGCTCCTATCCCCAGATTACAGCTTCAGGTGACTTTGTGTCCATTTATTCGCATCAGCAGAATCCTACATCAATACTCAGCGTGGAGTCCGGGATATGGAGGTTTTTACCCCGATCCCTTCATCAGACCTCTTGTATGCGTCAATCTGCCAGGGTATAGTCTCCGTTACCTGAACAACCCGTTGAGACAAGAGTATAACTAGACAGCGGATGAAAAACTCGACCTCCCGTTTATTTAGACACACATTCTCTAAATACGCCCTTTCACCCCCATTCCTCTAATTATTATAGGAGCGTGCTGCTCGCCCCTTTCTATACCACATCACAAGGGGTGACTAGCTAACATTCACACTGTGCCGTATTCCATAGGGTCCCAAAGCGACTTTCCGTGAGTCCCTAGAACCCTCCTATTTCTATTCTTTTTTTTCTATATTCGTATTACTTCCGGCACACCAGTCAAACTAACGGGAATCCCCCCGATCTACTCACCGTGACTCCGTCCACCTGCCTGGAAATGCCCGTCAAGTCGTGCAGTATCGGCTAGGAGGAGGTCAGGGACTCCCCACGCAGGAAACGCCCAAGGCAGGCCAGTCCTAACTTTTACCGAAGCTGGACCCGATCCGGCTGGAATCGGCTCCACTATGGTCCTCTGGACGATCCTGCTCGAGGAGTCGTCTGCCCGTCTCCTGCCCCACGTTGGGCACCAAAAAACTGTGGACGAAGACTTCAGACCAGACAGCAGGGTGGTTATAAAGCAGCTTTATTTTGCAGAGTCACAATGAGAAGAGTTTCAGAAAAGCAGACAATCAAATATACATGACAGCGTCAGGGCTCTTCTGAACCCCGTCTGTTGGGTGGGGCAAGTTTTTATACCCCTAGAATGCGTGATTTAATATCATTATGAAATACAACAGTCGACACGTTTATTATACACAATCCTTGAGCCCCTTCAACGCCCCTTGTGCAACTTGATTTCTTGGCCCCATTTGTTATGGCGTTCAGATGTAAACTAAGGGAAAACGTGATAAGGCAGACTCATGTGTGGAATGCATAGACCTTGAGTCCTTTGGACAAATATTTTTATGTTTTGCTCAGCAAAGCATGCTTTTACATAAGACATGAATTAGTACAAGGGAACGAAGAGAACATTCATTTTCCACAACACACACACACACATACACACACACAACCCTAAGCCTAAAGCAGTGTAGACTAGCTGTGAGCAAATTAATGCCACCTTCACAGTGCAGGCATCAGAAAATTAATAACTAACTATGATTGTATCCATCTTGAATATAATTCATAGGTTGTGTGCCTAAGATTGTACAAGTTCAGCTAAGCTGTCGTAATTTTATGTTTTGTTGATACCGTTGTAGCCGCCGAAGTGTAAGGCGAGTTCAAGCACAGGTAAAACGTGTGCCGAAAGAAATAGTTAGTGAAAATTCAAAGCAATTAATTCACACAAGAATATTCATTGATTGATCTCTCTCTCTCTCTCTCAATGGGTTAATTGTTAAAGTTGTCTGTACCATGTTCAGATCACAAAAGAGAAAGTAAAAGTTACATAATATAGACTTTCAACAATTTATGGGCCTCATAGGTTGCATAGATACCTTCATGTTTCTGGCTTCCCAGCTGGAAGGTAAAACGGAGATCTCTCACATCTTCTACACCCTTTCAAGAGATCAATGTTGATGACAACTAACCATTCAGTCAAGTAACTTTTGCAAAATATCATCCAATGATGTTTTGAAGGTCCCCAAAGTACTGCAGCATACCTGACTGCACTGGCCTGCTGCTCTTATTGGACGCTGGGAGACCCCACATGGTTTGAAGAAGAGCTGCGGAGGTTGTCATTTTTTTTTGTGTGTTTTGCTGGCAGAAATCTTCATTTGTACTAGACCTCATCTTCAGTAATCATTGCTCACTTGGACCACATTCTCCACCAGGTTTGTTTTTTGGATCTGTTTTGTTTGTGTGTGTTGGAAGCACACTTTCTCTCTAGTATTATTTCCTAACCACATCCATCGCTGTTGTGGTGTAGTTTGGGATTCACATAGGTGTTCGTAATTTGGCCTTCTCAACTATATCACCATAATGGAGAGGCCACCAGACTCCTCTGTTCTTTGACTGGGATATTGTGTTCATTGTGAATTGTGCCTTTAGTAAATACTGTATACAGCCTCATTTTTACTGTTTATTATATCATTATATTTTTTCCTAATTATAAGCAGCATCTGTGAATGATGAAATAAAATAAACTGGCACATTGCTGTGAAAATTTTTCATGATCAGATGATGAATTTTGTCACACCAGGTAGGAGGCAGAATTAATTCATTCATCTCCTTCTGTTTTTCAGTTCTGTTTGTCCATTTGTCTCCTTCCAGAAGCTGACTTTAGTGAAAGGTGAAGATCTCCTCAGTGTGGGCCATCTGCATTGGCAAAGCAGTCGCTTCTCCACATTATGTGACCTTCAGAGTCCCTTGTAGTGTACTTGAAGCCACGGGTCTCTGACTGCCAGTGTATCACATCACTGAAGATCATGGAGAAGCCATTAAAGAGACACCTTGAAGATCTTTATCAGTACCTAGAGCAATTGGAATCCCGTGTCACTGCTTTAGCTGATACCATCATTACCAGAGACGACCACATAATCAAAGTGAATCTGTTATGCTGCTGAGGAGTTGTCAGCCCAGATGTAGCATACTGAGAAGTCTTTTGCAAGCCTCATACAGTGTGTGGAAGAGAAAATAATGGAGGAAATTCAGAATCAGGTGTGTAAAACTTATAATACTCTGTTGCATGTATTGAGTCCGCCAACTCCAGCAATGGGGGAGCAGGGTGGGGATTTGCAGCTGAGAACAATCCTCTCTCTCCATCTGTGCTGTGCAGATGGACTGCCCCAAGCTCAACCTTCAGTGCTTGATGATAGTCAAGTTTATTGATCACACTAGCATGCGTCTGGAGCTGAATGTGGCAAATGGTGAAGACTGGTTGGCTCCTGGTGGTTCATGGAGAGGTGTAACATGTGCATCTGGGAGGAATTCCATGCCACCTTCCTCCCTGCCTTCTCTCCATGTCATTATCAGGCTCTGATGGACGAGCAGCTTCTGGGTAGCAAGCAAAGACCATCAGCGTATCTGAGGGACTTTGTTTTATCTCAGATGAAGACATACGTATTGCAACTTGTCCTTGACCGTCATGCGGCTGCTACTTTATGGGAGGTGAACAATGAGGGTAGACTCTCAAATCACGGTTCCCAGAAGCCATGTACCCCATGGAAAGCACAATCCTGGTCAGAGAGCTGATGTGACCATAGTTCAGTCCTCATTGTCTCTCGTAGTGGTGACCACACTAGTGCAGGGTGTCCAAACCAAGGCAAACATTGACACTAGTAGCACCTTTACCCCTATGCAGAGAAACTTGGAAAAGTTTAAAGTTCCCTATAAGCAGATAAGGAAAGGCGAAACAGTAAAATTCTTATTTGCAAATGCGACATGACACAGCCATGGGCAAGGTTACTTTAGAGTACAGGTTTCTAACCTTTAAGACTGCCACCTGTTGACGCTCTTGCATTTGGGTATAGTAGATTTCCAACTGCATGGCCAAACCATCTGGGTAACACCAGTGTGGTATGCCACCACATTCACACATTCAATCCATTGCCATAAAGCTTATCCTAAACGTAGAGTACTTAAGGAGAGGGTTGACCAGAATATGGCAGAAGGGGTGGTCAAGCATTCCTTTTCAGCTTGGGTGGCTCCTATGGTGTTTCTACAAAAGCCAGACAAGACCTCTCGTTTGTATTTGGACTGAACAAGAAGACACGCCATGATGCCTATCTCATGCCCCTAGTTAATGATATTCCTCAGTTTTTGTATGGGGAATTAGTGCTTTGCTCCTTGGACCTGAAGTTGGGCTATTATCAGGTGAGGCTGGGGAGTAAAAATATAGAGAAGATGGCTTTGCTCATCCCAGATGGATTGTTCTAGTTCAGGTAATGCCCTTTGGACTTGAAAACCCTATGGCATCATTTCATCATTAGAACAATTTAGATGAGAACAGGCCATTCAGCCCAAAAAAGATCCCCAGTCCTATCCACTTCTTCTAAAATAACATCAAGTTGAGTTTTGAAAGTCTCTAAAGTCCTACTATCTACCACACCACTTGGCAACTTATTCCATGGGTCTATGCTTCTCAGTATAAAGATAAACACGCTCATTCAGGAAGTGGTCCCCTGAGGCAGAGCAGGCTCTGAGAGACTGCTTTGGAACTACAGACTGGGATATCCTGCAGGGGTCACATAGTGAGAACATTGAGGAGGTTGTTGACCGCACAACTGATTACATCAACTTCTGTATGGACATTGTAGTTCCAGTAAGAACCGTACGCTGCTATGCTAACAACAAGCCGTGGATTACAAGTGATATCAAGGGCCTTTTGAACCAGAAGAAAAGGGCTTTTAAAGGCGGTGATCAGCATGAGCTCAAGTGCAAGCAGAAGGAACTCTGAGTCCAGCTCAGGGCGGCGAAAGAGCAGTACAGGAGAAAGCTGGAGCAGAAGTTGCAGAATAACAGCATGAAGGAAGTGTGGGATGGGATGAAGATCATCACTGGCAGCAGCTCGAAGCGGGGTGCCACCATCAAGAGAGACGTGGAGAGAGCAAACCAAATGAACAACTTCTTTAACAGGTTTGACCACCCCAACCCACTCTCACCTCGGAGTACTGCATCCTCCAACCATCCTTCTGCTGATACCAGCATAGGGGAGACATCCCCACCCACAATTACAGCAGCGCAGGTGAGCAGAGAGCTGAGGAGACTTTGTGCCAGCAAAGGAACGGGTCCAGATGAAGTATCGCCACGACTGCTGAAGGCCTGTGCATTGGAGCTGGGGAGTCCTCTACAGCGGATCTTCAACCTGAGCCTGGAACAGGGGAGAGTCCCGAGGCTTTGGAAAACATTTTGTATCACCCCAGTCCCAAAGGTATCACGTCCTAGTGAGCTGAATGACTTCCGGCCTGTCGCTCTGACGTCACATGTGATGAAGACCACAGAGCGGCTGCTGCTTCACCACCAGAGGCCCTCGACCCTCTGCAGTTCGCATACCAGGAGAAGGTGGGAGCAGAGGATGCCATCATCTATATGCTACACCGATCCCTCTCCCACCTGGACAGAGGCAGTGGTGCTGTAAGAATTATGTTTTTGGACTTCTCTAGTGCCTTCAACACCATCCAACCTCTGCTCCTTAGAGACAAGCTGACTGAGATGGGAGTAGACTCACACCTGGTGGAATGGATCGTGGACTATCTTACAGACAGACCTCAGTATGTGCATCTCGGGAACTGCAGGTCTGACATTGTGGTCAGCAACACAGGAGCACCGCAGGGGACTGTACTTTCTCCGGTCCTGTTTAGCCTATATACATCAGACTTCCAATACGACTCGGAGTCCTGCCACGTGCAAAAGTTCGCTGACGACACTGCTATCGTGGGCTGCATCAAGGACTTTGTTAAATGGTGCGACTCAAACCACCTACAACTGAACACCAGCAAACCCTAGGAGCTGGTGGTGGATTTTAGGAGACCCAGGCCCCTCCTGGACCCCGTGATTATTAGAGGTGACTCTGTGCAGAGGGTGCAGACCTATAAATACCTGGGAGTGCAGCTGGATGATAAATTGGACTGGACTGCCAATACTGATGCTCTGTGTAAGAGAGGACATAGCTGACTATACTTCCTTAGATGGCTGGTGTCCTTCAACATCTGCAATAAGATGCTGCAGATGTTCTATCAAACAGTTGTGGTGAGCACCCTCTTCTATGCAGTGGTGTGCTGGGGAGGTAGCATAAGGAAGAAGGACGCCTCACTCCTGGACAAACTGGTGAGGAAGGCAGGCTCTATTGTAGACACGGAGCTGGACAGTTTGACATCCATGGCAGAGCGACAGGCACTGAACAGGCTCCTGTCAATAATGGAAAATCCACTGAACAGGATCATCTCCAGGCAGAGGAGCAGCTTCAGCGACAGACTGAGGAGATCGTTCCTCCCCCACACTATGCGAATCTTCAGTTCCACCCGGCGGGGTAAATGCTAACATTATTCAAAGTTATTGTCTGTTTTACCTGCATTGTTATCACTCTTTAATTTAATTTTGTTCTTTATGTATGTTACTACTGGAGTATGTGAATTTCCTCTTGGGATTAATAAAGTTTATCTATCTATCTATCTATCTATCTATCTATCTATCTATCTATCTAT
>JANRMT010062828.1:4999349-5032745 GCA_026402145.1 Polypterus bichir lapradei | reverse complement strand
TATCTATCTATCTATCTATCTATCTATCTATCTATCTATCTATCTATCTATCTATCTATCTATCTATCGTTTGTGCAAAATTTACCCTAAGCAATTTTCCAACTGTGTTCTTGATGAACTCATTTTAAAGTCACAGTCTCGATCCACTGGACTAATTCCCTTCATAATTTTAAACACTTCCTTTTAATCTCCTTTTTTCTTAATCTTTCCTCATAACTCATCCCCAGTAGCCCTGGAATCCACCTAGTCGCTCTATTCTGGACTTTTCCAGACAAGAACAAGTGGAATGGAACAGTTCTCCTCATCCCTTTAACAACTCTAGATGGATATGGAGAGAGTCTTCTGGAGGCTTGACATGGTTGATCTAACTGGGAACATCAAGAAGTATAGATTTGTTGAAAGAACCACTTACCTCTCTCTGCCACATGCTATTGGGCGATGGTACGCATGTTGACCTCAAGAAGACCAAAGCGATCACAGACTACCTGACACCCAAGGAGATACTCAGCACCCTGTATTTGGCTAGGTGGCTTCACTGGTTCATCCCACAATTCACTGACATCATAGCCATACTATTCCAACTGTTTGGATGTGGTTGTTGTTGTGCCATGACTCATTTCATACTTTGAAGAAGGCTTTAGCATCATCAGTCTCGGCTTAGCCTTATTTCAACATTGTCCACTCCCAGACAGAAGGTAGAGAAGATGATTTCTGTATGAGGCACTGAGTACCATTACTCTACAACGGAGGAGGAGTACCTCGCTGTCGTGTGGTCTATAGAGAAGTAGCACCATTTCTTGCAGGGATCCAAGGTTAAAATCCACATGGACCTCAGGACTCTGACCTGGGCTTCTCAGTTCACCAGGTGGGTGTTGTGCCTGCAGCAGTAATAGTTCAAGGTGGTGTTGCCATAAGAGCTGTTCTTGGAAGTGTCTCTCAACCCATATGTGCACCACTTCACACACTGGCGGCCATCTTTGCTGGAGTAACAACCAATTCTAAATCCTGGAGGTGGATGACTGCCTAATTTGTCAAAACCAGCTACAATGTATGCCATGTGGAAGAAAGATTAGACTTGGGGGAGTCACATAGTCAGGATGAAGTGCTTTGATATGCTTTCCATAGTAAATTGCATTCATCGTAAACAAATAGCACAAAGGGCTCATAGACGTCTGAAACCTTTTTCATGCATATCAAGAAACCAGATAAAGGTCAAGTGAACAACGAAATGTACTGAAAGATCGGCAGATGTCCTGTGGACAACCAGAATGGACAGTTGTGAGATACACAGAAGTTTCAAGGGTGGTGCCTCAACCCAAAAGGTATAAGAAGAATAGTAAGTATAAAATACAATAGACTTTTATTTTATATAGATCTTTTGGGTGTAAACCAATGATTGCCACTGTATGTAAATTTAGTGGTTTATAAAATGATCCCCTCTTCTTTGTTTTCTCTGACCAGGCTGTAACGGACTGCTTTTGAAGAAGGCATTTTGCAGAGGAGTCATTCAAAGATACAATGAACAGCTTTTCTCCTGCCTGATTAACAATTTGTCCTGTTAGAGGATAAGTTGCTTTCTTTAATTAAGATGTCGATTTCTACCACAGCCAACAGCACAAGAGTGTTCACCTGGTCAGCCTGCTGCTGAACTACAACCTAGCTAATGTCACTCAGTAAGTTACTGGATTTCTTGTTATTGAAATACTGCATTTTAACTCCATTTTTTTGTACAAAAAGTTGTCACAGTCAGGAACAAGTAAAGTATCACGTCATCATGCCTACCACATCACAACCCTGACCATTCATCTAATGCAGGCACGTCTAACACGCGACCCGCATGACAGATCTTAGTTAGCACTGAACTTGTACAAAATGATTACAGTACTGTCATTTGTGATTGAATCATTCTGCATCTTTGGCGTTACTTATTGACTTTTCTTACTTCTGCCTTCTGACAAAGGCATGTTTTCTCATGGCATTACGGTACCGGAAACGTCATCTGCTAGTATAGCCACGAGCCTTGATTAAAGTTAATTAGCCACAACGTCACAGCAGGGGCAGCCTTAGGCATGTGCAAACTGTGCACCTGCACAGGGACGCCAACTCCCAGGGGCCGCCACGCCAATATATATTGAATATAAAACAGAAAGAGAAAATAACGACACAGCTGACAGCAATGTGGCCGAAAAACATTGTGTTTCTTGTTAATTAGTATGCTGTATTTACTAATGTCGCTAGAGTCGGAGCAGTAAGCTATATGTAATATTATAATGTTCTGCCGTAATGTGAATATCATGGGCCGCCACTTGGTTTTCAAGTTACGGACACGCACATATAGAAACGTGTCATGAGCACGAGGCGGCTATGCAGTGTCCGCAACGGACGTGGCCATCCGCCGTGCACAAGATTCCATATTGACATTGGTGAGCGAAGGGGCCACCGATTCTTTCTCTGCCCAGGGCCGGCCCTGCTAGGCTACACTACTGGCTGGGCTGCTGAGACTGGCCATTGAGCAGAACTGACCATCACAAGTAGTAAAAGCTCGCATATTTTCATGTTTTTTTGCTCTAGTTTTATGTAATTTTGTGCTAGTATTGTAACAAACAGTGCAGACTACAGCTGAAGGTCTGAAGTGGACGCGAGAAGTTGGTGAGTTGTTTATTAACAGATTTTTGTGATTTTGAGTTTGTAGAATTAGTGTAGGTCAGGGGGCTTTTTGCATATCAGCTTATTTTACAATATAAACTTTGAAGTAAACTTACTAAAGTAAAATTTGATTTTTGGACGATTTATTTTCCAACTTGAATTACTGAGCGATGAATTCAGTGAGCATTTTCGTGATTTCAGTTCACACGAACAGGACTTTGCGCTGTTCTCTTAAAACGTTGAAAATGCACCTGAGAATATCCAAATGGAATTGATTGAAATGCAGTCAGATTCTATTCTGAAGGCAAAATACAACGAAGTTGGTGTGCCAGGCTTGTATGCTTACCTGCCACCCTCGTATGTGCAGATCCATAAGTTGGCATCGAGAGTACTGTCTATGTTCGGAAGCACTTACCTTTGTGAGCAATTGTTTTCGTTAATGAAAGCTACCAAAACCCCACATCGCTCAAGACTTACTGTCGAGCACCTTTCATCCCTCATTAAAGTTGCAGCTGCACAAGATTTCAAGCCTGATATTGACGAACAATTTACTATCAAGAGATGCCAAGTGTCGGGACAAAAGAATATATAAGCAATGAATATAATATAATAATATAAAGGACCTAGCTAAGAGACTAAGGCTCTAATTGTACGCTGTTGTACGGAGCTTGTATGGAAATAAATTGCTTTTCTTTAAACTTTAAGTGTTAAATTTTTTAAAGTTTTCAGTATTGGACAGAAAGCTACAGTAACTTTGTATAATAGTATAATAGTATTTGTTACAGTGCGGCCCGCTGACGCACGTATGGCAGTCGAAGCGGCCCACCAATGGTGGTGAGTTTGACATGCCTGATCTAATGGGCCTTCATTTGTGACCTCCTTAAACTACCTGTTGGTCTGGTGCTGACCTACTCGGGCTCTTCAGCTCCCCTTTAGTCTTTGAAAATGTGGGACATTTTGTTGGTCTTTAGATCTTTCTGTTTTTTTTGCCATTTGCCTTCATTTCTGGTTTTGATCTTTTGGATTTTAGATTTCGATTCATGTTTTATTGATTACATTTGGATTTCAGTTCCATTTCAATATATTTGTGCTTGTTGAACTTTGTGCAATTTTAGAATTTTGAATCCTTTGGATTTTTATCTTTTGCTTTTGCACTTTCATTATTTAGTACATTTAATAATTGTTTTGTTTCTTTGTGTCTGGAGTTTTCAACCATTCCCCTCTCTCTCTTAACTAGTAGTTGTGGGCCTTTCCTGGGAGTTAGGCCTAAGGCCTCGTGTTTGTAGTTGTGGGCCCTAAATTCACAACAAGGGGTATACAAAGAAAGACACCAATGACAGAAAATGGGACCGCCATCCAGTTCAGTTTTATTGCTTATGTGTCAAAGACAAGTAATAGAATAAGTGTAAAACTATTTGATCTCTCACCCTACATGTACCTTCAGTGTTCGTTCTTCCTGCACCATTCTCGATATCCTTGTGTGTCTCAGAATCTGTTGCCCAGCGCTTCCTCTCTCGATTGCATTCCCATAAAGCCTGCTACTCAGACTCTGTCATTTTGAGATGTGGTGTTCACCTCCTGTCTGGTTTTTGACTACCACAATGGTAGGCAGGCTCTGATTACCCCCCATGAAGACATCATCTCTGTTCTTGGCGACTTTGCTGATTTGGGTTGCGCCTTGTTTGTATTTAGCGAGCCAATGTCACTCAGTAAGTGACTTGATTTCTTGTTATTGAAATGCTCAATTTCTTTTTTCTTGTACAAAAGATGGTCACAATCGGGAGCAAAACTTTGCACTCCCTAAAGTTACCGTGTCGTCAACATCCCTACCACTGAGCCACCAAAGCCAAACTGACCAATCAGATTGCTTGGAGGGAGCAGACTCACAAACTTGTGCACACTGTCCCCCTATACACAGTAGCATTTTATTATTTTTATACACTTTATTAATCCTTGAGGGGAAATTGTGTGTCTTTAATAAACTTTGGAGGTCAGCGCGCAGGGTCAGCCATTGTCCAGGACCTCTGGAGCAATTTTCAGGTTTAGGACCCTGTAGATAGGAGATCGATGAATTCACTTTCTATAGATTATTTTATTTATATTCACATATCCAAGGATAGAAAAGCAAAGCTAGCATTTTTGTTTTACTGTAAATATAATAATTAGTTTGACAATTGGGCCGATCTTATTAATAGCATATTGTGGCATGTGATATAATTGAATAATCACAAGGCCAGTACTTTAGTTGGTCTTCTTCAGCGAATGGTTTATTTGGACTTTACAGCATAAGAGTTCACATTAAAAATATGGAATGGATAAATATGTGTACAAATCTTTTGTCATGCAGAAAATTGATGACTTTCAAGAGGACTGAATACTTTGGCTTGCCGCTGTATGTGTAGGTGTGTTTGCACTCCTCTAATACGCGCACTGCTTGTTTCGTTGCGTTACTCTAGTCTGGGGGGTTATTTTCTCTTTCCTGGTCTACAAAAGGGGATCAAATTAGGGCTAAGGTTCTCTCCGTTTCTGAACCTACTGTGTTAAACTCTTACTACAGTTAACAGGTTCTTGTGTGTGCCGTGGTCCTCTCATTGTAATTTGAGGAATTCGCTTCAGGGTGACATCAGCAGACAGATGACCAGGGCCCGACCAGTTTGTCAATCAGAAGCCGATTGCTGTTGTTAACTAAACCAGTTTATTTAATTCCAAGGCTGCTTGTTGCTCTCAATCTGTTACAGCAAACATTTCCAAAACTATTGATTTTTCTTTTTTCTAAAATGTTTTAGCGATGTGAGCAGATCAACATTATTAAGACTGTCGCCATTCTTTATTTTCGTTTTGTTTCATTGTTCTGTGGAATAACAAACGGTACTTGAACTTCTAAGTTGTATTCTATTGGTGGATAAATGAAAACAGGAAATGCCTAAATTCCTGTGTTAGCCCAGACTTCGCTGTGTATCCCTCAATACCTCGGCTTCAAAGCCTTAGAAAGGGGCCAGGAGCTGGCTACCTCGGCGTTCTCAATTCTAATACCGTTCTGACAGAAGGAACATTTGAACAAACATATAAGAGCCACACGCCAACAAGGCCTGGTCGCTGCCTTTGAAGGAGCTAAACAAATAACGAATCACTTGAACAGACAATAAACAAGGCAAGCTTCAGTGAGGAAATATTCAGACTTTAATTTTGTCAAAACTTGTGTTTATTGGCCGAGAAACCAGGCATTGATTTTATTAATCTGAGGCCTATCTCTAAACTCCCACTCCTAGGTAAAATTTAAGAAAAGGTAGTCGAATCACAGCCGCCTGCTTTTCTTAATAAACGTCAAATGTTCGATGCTTTTCAGTCTGGCTTTAGGAAACCACATTCTACAGAAATGGCGCTTCTTAAGGTGGCTAATGACATGATGGCTGCTGATGTGGGGGAGTGTTTGGTCGTTCTGCTTCTGGATCTTAGAGCAGCACTCGATACTGCAGACCATCCGCTTCTAATTGCGAGGTTAAATCATTGTGTGGGTATCTGCCTTTGTAGCACTGCCACATAATCTATGGTCTGCTTTACCTTTTGTCTCTGTCATCCTCAGTGTAATCCCTGTTGCTGTCTAAGGCCGGGTTTATACTTCACGTGACGTGACGCATGCTACAGTACTTGCACACGTACTTTACGTAAATATGGAGGAATCTAGCAGGTGGCAGTGCGAGATATCATTACGGTGAGAACAGGTTTGGCTTCTCTGTGTTGTGAATTGCCTGGAACACTCATTAAATTATGATGACACTTTACCGCAATATCTCTGAAAAGGATGTTTAATGATTAAATCCATCAATCCAGGGATGTGTCCATTCCAGCAAGCATTGGGCACGAGTGAGAAACAATCCCTGGTTGGCGCCTCAGCTCATCGCAAGGTGAATACAAGCACTCGCATACACTGGCGTCATTTTAGTGTAACCAAATGCCCAAATCTGCATATCTTTTGAAGGAAACCGGAGCGCAGTGTGGAAACCCAATACATTTCATCATGAAAGTGATATCAAGTATAAATCTAAGGATTCTAAATGTGCAGAGAGTAGGAATATCATACATGTAATGTGTTCTGTGTGGTGATCGATTGCTGCTTGCCTTAGCAATTTAAAAGCTGGGATGACGTTTACGATGCTCTGCTTTAATGATAAAGTAAACTGCGAGGTTAAAGTGGATATTTTGAGATTACAGTAATCCCTCCTCGATCGCGGGGGTTGCGTTCCAGACCCCCCCGCGATAGGTGAAAATCCGCGAAGTAGAAACCATATGTTTGTATGGTTATTTTTATATATTTTAAGCCCTTATAAACTCTCCCACACTGTTAACATTATTAGAGCCCTCCAGACATGAAATAACACCCTTTAGTCAAAAGTTTAAACTGTGCTCCATGACAAGACAGAGATGACAGTTCTTTCTCACAATTAAAAGAATGCAAACATATCTTTTCTTCAAATGAGTGTCTGCATCAGGAGCAGAGAATTTAAGAGAGAGAGCGCGCGCTCGCAAAGAAAAGCAAACAATCAAAAAATCAATACGTGTGCTTTTAAGTAAAGCGGCATTTTTCAGAGGAGCGTCAGTATCTTCTAAGCAAACAGCCTCTGTTGAAACAGCCCCTCTGCTCAAATCTCCTCCGTCAGGCACAGAGAACGTCAGAGAGAGAGCGCGAGATTAAAGCAAACAATCAAAAAATCAATACGTGTGCTTTTGTGCTTTTAAATATGCCGAGCACCGCAATAAAGCGGCATTTTTTAGAGGAGCGTCAGTATCTTTTAAGCAAACAGCTTCTGTGCAAACAGCACCTCTGCTCACACCCCCTCCGTCAGGCGCAGAGAATGTCAGAGAGGGTGAGAGAGAGGCAGAGACAAGCAAACAAACACCGCGCGGGATGCATATCTTATAGCATTGAGGAGTTTTAGTTAATATGTAATACATGCTCTGATTGGGTAGCTTCTAAGCCATCTGCCAATAGCGTCCCTTGTATGAAATCAACTGGGCAAACAAACTGAGGAAGCATGTACCATAAATTAAAAGACCCATTGTCCGCAGAAATCCGCGAACCAGCGAAGAATCCGTGATATATATTTAGATATGCTTACATTTAAAATCCGCGATAGAGTGAAGCCGCGAAAGTCGAAGCGCGATATAGCAAGGGATAACTGTAAAGCCGAAATTTCCACTTTAATCACAAAATACACGTTTTCACCATGTCCATAATTTTTTTTCTCAGTGGCTCAAATACAGCGTTTTGAAGTTGCAAAAAAAAAAAAAAAAAAAAAAAAAAAAGACGGCACAAAAGATGGTATGTGAAACTTTCAAAATGTATCGTGTCATTACGATCAGAAATATGCGACGCTTGAATATAAAAGCACCACGAATGCATCTGTATGTCTCCATTTTGCTTCACCACATCGAACCATTCATCAAACATCGAAGCACGCACATCAATCCCGTAGGAGGCTTTCTGTCACATGTAGATAATAACTAGAGAATCTGATGTCACATTCTGACTTTTATCACACTGCGCCCCCCGACTTTTTGCTGGTACTGCAACTCGCGCATGCGTCGCGTTAATTTTTGAGGACCTGCACAGAGGACGCATCAAATGAACGCTGAGAATGCGTGGCAGCCATGATGCGGGAGCGTACGCGTTCTGAGCGTGAAGTATAAATGAGCCCTAAGCCCCCCATAATAAGGTGAGGTTGAGGTTGGGAGCATGCGCTGATACACCCACCATACGATGAACCACCTGCATTGAGTACGGAGTGCAGTCGTGCAATGGCTGACACCTCAGCACCACACTGAAGAATGTGAGGTCTTTTACAGTGGTGGTGGGCGAAAAATAAAACGGACCCTTTAAGACAGACGACTGTAAGGAGGACCTTTTGAAGGGTGTGGTCTGTTGCTGAACCTCTGGGGGAGTTTGGGGCCAGTTGCCATGGAAAGAGGACATTAATGTACAGTTGAAAAAGGCTGCGAGAGAAGCACAACTTCTGTCAAACTGCAAGCACAGTGTATCCATGGCCAGAGAGAAGATTGCCTCACTCAAGGATCTGAATCCATTCCCACTTTTGGAGGAGGACCACCTCAAAGACTTCACCACCTGACACGCTCTGGGATAGAAGCCAACAGGACAGTCATGAGGGAATAACCTGGGTGAGCTGAAAGAAATCTTTGCTCGTCTGGAATAGCACAATTTGGAGATCGGGGTTAATAAGAGGAAAAAAAGAACTACCATTATCAGAAGTGTCTGCACTGCTTGGGCTTTGTGGATTGTTGGTCAGGTCAGGTTGGGGAGCATTCACTGGTACAGTGCGTTGCTGCACCCACCACACAACAAAACAGCTCAGGATCCTGGTTGGCATCTCCCCAGGCAGACACGCGGTCCAGTCCTCCCTCCAGAAATGACCCTCTATCTGCCGCAGCCAGGTGTTATGTGGGTGACCCCTTGGCCTGGTCCAGCCACTCAGCTCCCCAAAAATGAGGATCTTACGAGCTGGATCACCCTCGGGAAAACGCGCCACATGGCCGTAGTGCCGTAACTGACGCTCCCTCACAATGCAGGTAATGTGCCTTATTCGGGACTCGATGAGCAACCACTCATTCAACACAAAGTCAAACCAACGGTACCCAAGGATTTCCGGAAAGACCAAAGGAGTCCAGTCTTCGTCTCAGGTCACTGGATAGCGTCCATGTCTCGCAACCATATAGCAAGCCAGGAAGTAGCAGGACTCTAAAGACCTGGATCTTCGTTCTTTTGCAAAGACATCAGAAACACTAGACACCCTATTCCAGTGACCTCATGACCCCCCATTGTCTCCCAATCCGTCTACTGACTTCATAGGAAGAGTCACCAGAGACACGGCCGAGGTCAAAGGTTTTTTTCTTTCTTTCATCTTTTGTGTTATTTGCATACTGTATATGTTGGTGGGTGTTTTTGGATCTGGTCGCTGCCACTTATACTTGTGCAGTTTCATAAAATTAATAGTTATTTCTGCCTTTTGTCTGTTTCCCTCTGTCATTTAGTTGATATTAGGTAAATTATATATTTTATCAATATCACAGGAAGGGGTCCAAGGGCAGTTTAGGGTTGACCTGCTGTCTGCCTCAAGTACACCAGTAAAAGCATGGTGACATAATAATAATAATAATAATAATACATTTTATTTATATAGCGCCTTATCCATGCTCAAGGCACTTACAGAATATAAGAAAGAACGGCAGGGTATACAGTGTATAGCATTGTACAAACCAAATAAATAAATAAATAAGAGTAAGACAGTAAATTCAGAGAAAGCCTAACAAACAACAGAACTGATGGTCTAGCACACACACACACAGGTTACATGAGCATCTTGACAGAGAGGTAAACTGAGAGAAGGGGAATGAAGTCAAGTAGAGCTAAAAGCCTTCCTGAACAGATGAGTGTTGAGTTGTTTTTTAAAAGAATTCATGGAGTCAGCTGACCTGATTAATTTCGGTAGGTCATTCAAGAGTCTGGGTGCTATACTGCTGAAGGCCCTGTCACCCATGGAGTATAGATTAGTGTGGGGCACAACAAGATTACCAGAATCAGAGGACCTTAGTGAGCGGGCATGCACATAGTGATGGAGAAGGTCACTGATGTAGCTTGGTGCGAGGTTATTTAAGGCTTTGTAGGTTATTAGTAGGATTTTATATTCGATTCTGTAAGACACAGGGAGCCAGTGAAGACAGAGCAGGATGGGTGTGATGTGCTCGCTGCTGCTGGTTCGAGTAAGGACTCTTGCAGCGGAGTTTTGAATAAGCTGGAGCTGTGATATAAGATTAGAAGGGACACCTGCCAACAGCGAGTTACAATAATCAATGCGGGATGTGATAAAAGCATGGACAAGTTTCTCAGCATTAGAAAAGGAGAGGAAGGAGCGAACACGGGATATGTTATGGAGGTGAAAGTAAGAAAGTTTCTTAATGTGATTTATGTGGGCTGAGTAAGAAAGGGAGGAATCAAAAATGACACCAAGATTCTTTGCAGTAGAGGCAGGTGTGATGAGATCACCGCCAAGATGGACTGGGAAGGAGCTCATTTTATTAAGTTGCATTTTAGTTCCAATTTGCAGGAGTTCAGTTTTGTTGCAATTTAATTTTAAAGAGACATATAGTGTTATCATCTGGGAAATGGTGAAGGGTTATACATTTACTGTTTATTTGTCAAAAAAAGTTTCTCAGTTAGTGTGGGTGAGCACGTCAGCCCCAGCATGGCTTCCTGCAATCTTAAAAGTGCCATCTTAGGCCCAAGCTCCTGTGCAGACATACAAAGCATGTGCTCCAAGTGATGGAAAGCTTGGCCGCTGTATTCTTCAGTCCAGGCTCTCACTCCTCTAAAGGAGCCACACTGACTGGACTGCTGAGATGTGTAGTGGTATTTGTGCTGGGAGAAGTGGAACCTATACATTAGGGTATAAGGACGTGGGACGTAACGCTGTGCCATTTGAATTGTTTACAGGGTGATGTGGCCACACACACACACACACACACACACACTCTCTCTCCCTAAGGGAGGATGTTGAGCTGGTGATCGTAGAACTGAAGGTAGCGGAGCGTGTCTTGGTTGTGACATAGCAGTCAGTGTGGAGTTGATTTCACCCTGTGGGAAGGGATATTGGTGGACTCCCCACCTGTTGGGGACCTGTGCAAGGGTCTGCAATGGCTGGTGAGAGGTCATCACGTATTACCAACAACACAGTAGTGGATCAAGCAATGTACGTTGTTGTGCTATTATTGTTGTACCTCGTGGTCACATACCTGGCCAGACGAGCCTCCAATAACATTACTCTTGATGACACAGTCAGAGGCTGCTAAAGTGGGGGGCAACTGTATCCATCTGCTCCTCCAAGGTCCCAAGACCCCTCAGTGTCTTGCACGCTGATATTTACATCCTTTTCTATAAGCTCTTCAGGGTTGGTATGCTGACTAGGTGGCATATTTGGTCCATATTCACATGACAGCATCACACAATTGTTGCAGATTTGCCAGCTGCACATCCATGATGAAAATCTCTTCTACCACATCCCGAAGATGCTCTATTGGATTAAGATCTGGTGACTGTGGAGGCCATTTGAGTGCAGTGAACTTGTAATCATGTTCAAGAAACCAGCTTGAGAGGATTTGAACTTTGTGAAATGGTGCATTATCCTGTTGGAACTAACAATCAGAAGATGGGTACACTGCGGTCATACAGGGATGGACATGGACAGCAACAATACTCGATAAGTTGTGGCATGTAAATGATGCTCAGTTGGTACTAAGGGGCCTAAAGTGTGCCAAGAAAATACCCCCAACACCATTACACCACCAGCCTGAACCGTTGATACAAGGCAGGATGGATCCATGCTTTCATGTTGTTGACGCCAAATTCCAACCCGACCATCCAATGTCACAGCAGAAATCAAGACTCATCAGACCAGGCAACGTCTTTCCGATCTTCTGTTGCCCAATTTTGGTGAGCCCACGCAAATTGTAGCTCAGTAGCCTGTCCTTAGCTGTGGTCTCCTGCTGCTGTGGCCTATCTTCTTCGCGGTGCACCATGTTGTGTGTTCAGAGCTGCTCTTCAGCATACCTCAGTTGCAATAAGTGGTTATTTGAGTTGCTGATGTCTTTCTAGCAGCTCAAACCAGTCTGGCCATTCTCCTCTCACCTCTGGCATCAACAAGGCATTTTCACACAGAGATCTGGCATCCATTGGATATTCTCCCTTTTCCTGTCATTATCTGTAAACCCTAGAGATGGTTGTGCGTTAAAATCCCAGTAGATCAGCAGTTTCTGAAATACTCGGAGCAACCCATCTGGCACCAACATTCAAAGTCACTTAAATGTCCTTTCTTTCCCCTTTCTGATGCTCGGTTTGAACTTCAGCAGGTCGTCTTGACGATGTCTACATGCTGAAATACATTGAGTTGCTGCCATGTGATTGGCTGATTTGATATTTGCTTTAACAAGCAGCTGAACAGGTGTACTTAATAAAGTGGCCTCTGTGTGTGTGTGTGTATTGTCACACACGTGTGGTTTCAGAGGTAGCTCGGGGGTCTAACTAAGATTAAATCACCGGGACGGGGCTAAATGAATGGACTAATACTTCTTCTTCCCCCAGTTTCAGATCCTCTGAAGAGAATAGTCAGACCTAATCTTCCTTTTCCAGTTCCTCACCACACCCTTGATGACCTAATTTCTGGCAACTACCTCATTTTCCCACCTCTTCCTTCTTTTGGGGCGATTTAACCGCTCGCATTACCTTTGCTTTCAGTCTTTCTTTTGTTGGAGACTCTGTCTATAGTGACTACTCTGTGGAATTGCCATTAAAGTTTTGTTGTTTTCTGTACAATATATGAGGTGGATCCCCCCCAAAAAAAAACTTTTTCTGCCTTTTGTCTCTCTTTTACAAAATATACTTTAGGTTCATCTGTTCAACTGCTTTTTTTTTTTTTTTTTTTTTTAATTGTTCTTGGGTTTGTCTCAAAAAGATTTTTCTTTGTTTATGCAGAACTTCACTTGGATCGTAAGAAAATATCGTAGTGGAGCATTAAACAAAACTCTACTTCATCTCATGGCTTTGTTTTGTTCTAGCAGATCACAATGTTACCCAACAGCGTTCCTCAAGGGTAAGTTTAGTATTCCAGCCAAAGTTATCTCATCACAATCACGGTGCTGTATATATGAATGTGCCACTTACAATTAATTGTGTTCTGAGGTGAAGCATTTTTTATGAAGTTGAAAAGTTCCTGTCCATTCGTGCAGCTTACAATGGCGCTAATGGATACACAGTTCAAAGATGAATAAAATAAACCTTAAATCCTACTGAATATGTCCATTTTTTTAAGCCAAAAATGCTATTGCCAGTGTGTCAGTGTTGTATTAGGGAGGAAACAAAGCACAAACCAAAACATTGTGACACTCAGCCATTTTAAAACTAGACTGTACACTTGACTCCATCGCTCATCTTCTTCTGCCTGGACAAGTCCTCACCAAGCGCTGCTACTGACACTGAATGTTGATGCCCAGGTATGAACTGCTGTCGGTGTTCTGTACACATCTAGGCAATAATAACTGAAAAACTCACACTTACTAATCACTTAAGCTTATGTCATTATTTCAGTGGCCACATGCACCCCCCCACCTTACTCTGTTCACCCAGGGTAAGGGCCAACCCGCATGCCACTTTTTCCCCCGGCTCCTTGTCGGTATCGGGAACACATTCTCAGTTGGCAGTGATCTGTCACGTGAGGTACGGCTGATCGAGCCTCCAACCAAGGTGATGGTGGCTCTGCAGTCTGTGCCTTCACCACCCCCTCAGCCCTTGGAACTGCTGCCTGTGGAGCTCCGTTTATGCCAACTTCTGCAGGTGGCACAGAGCTGTAATGCCTGCCTCACAGCACCAGCATCTGCATGAATTTTTTGCATGATCTCCTCCTGTATTTATGCACTGATTGCTATTTATACAAAGTACAATGAAACTCTTGTGTGCCATTTGCACTACTCAGACACTCAGTGCGACTCTTGCTCGGTAGAACATGTAAAATAACAGAATGTATTGGGTGAAAAGTAAGTGCCATTTACGAAAAACAAGCACATGCTGTGAGCGTGTAACTGCGCCTTAGTACAAACCACAGCAGAACATAACTGTTGAAAAAACAGAACTGCAGAGGCAAAAGTAGAATAATAAGCCAAATACAGCTTGGCGCTGGGGGGCTTGTCAGGCTGTCATAACTCCACCCAGGATGGCGGCTGTCAGCTGACAAGAGAACGCGAAATGTATTCTTACTTCAAGAAAAATAGTTCCAAGAATCTGTGATAAAACGACTTCTTCTGGTTTCCTTTATTTATACAATACAATACAGTTTATTTTTGTATAGCCCAAAATCACACAGGAAGTGCCGCAATGGGCTTTAACAGGCCCTGCCTCTTGACAGCCCCCCAGCTTTGACTCTCTAAGAAGACAAGGAAAAACTCCCAAAAAAACCTTGTAGGGAAAAATGGAAGAAACCTTGGGAAGGCAGTTCAAAGAGAGACCCCTTTCCAGGTAGGTTGGGCGTGCAGTGGGTGTCAAAAGAAGGGGGTCAATACAATACAATACACAGAACAGAACAAATCCTTAATACAGCATAAAAATAAAAATTTTAGAAGTACGGAGCAGAATTTAACAGTAGATGATATCACATAATAAGATTTGGATATTTTTAGAGTGCTGGAGACCACATCCATCAAGCTGCCTCCCACATTTGGCCATTCCACGGCTAAAACAGTGCTGGGCCAGCCAATCCGATGAAAGGACCCCTCTTTCCCATGATTCCTGTGATCCTCCATCAGGGATGACTTTACCTTAGGCAGGCAAACAACTTGGCAGGTGGGTCGTGGCACCAATTGCCACATTTGAGTACCGAGAACAGAAACAGAATAGGTGAGGGTTAGTATTCAATTATAACTATCATGTTACTTATGTTTTAGTGCTAATGACTAACAACACAGATGCAGTCTGTACAGTTAATCAGCAGCTCTAGTCAGGGTACACTAAACTGAAGTAGTGAGTCTTCAGCCGGGATTTAAAGGCTGAGACCGAAGGGGCATCTCTTATAGAAGCGGGAAGACCATTCCACAGTTTAGGGGCCCTGTAACTAAAAGCTCGACCTCCCACTGTTATTTTATTAATTCTTGGAATCATAAGCAGACCGGCATCTTGAGATCTTAATGTGCGCTCAGGTTTGTAAGTCATGATAAATTCAGACAAGTAAGTCAGACCTTGGCCATTTAATGCTTTATATGTTAAAAGGAGGATTTTGAAATCTGCCAGTGTAAGGATTTAAGAACTGGAGTTGTGTTCATATTTTCTTGTTCTTGTAATAATTCTTGCAGCCGCATTTTGGATTAACTGGAGGCTGTATAGAGAACAGTTTGAACAGCCAGTGAACATCGCATTGCAGTAGTCAATCCTACTAGAGATAAATGCATGAATTAATTTCTCAGAATCCTGTTTATTTAGAAAGCGCCTTAATTTCCTAACATTTTTAAGATGGAAGAAATATGTTTTGGACAACTTTGTAATATGTGCTTTAAATGACATGCTAGAATCAAAGATAACTCCTAGATTGCGGGCTGATTCAGTAAAATTAATTGGGATTCCAACTGAGTTAAATGATGACAAAATATTGTTGTGATCCGCGTCATTCCCTCCAACAATTAACATCTGTTTTATCTGTATTTAAAGACAAGTAGTTATCATTCATCCACTCCTTTAATTCGCTAACACAACTAATTAAAGACAACATCGGAGAAACTTCATTTGATTTAAATGAAAGGTATAACAGGGAGTCATCTGCATACGAGTAAAAATTATCATGTTTCCTAATGAGAGATCCCAGTGGAAGCATGTAAAGTGAAAACAGTAAAGGTCCCAGTACTGAGCCCTGCGGGACACCATATTGAACTTCTGTGTATAATGATGGAGTACTGTCAGCACATTTCTGTACATATTGGAATCGATTTGATAAATAAGAACTAAACCAAGCGAGCACGTGGCCTGTAAGACCAACATCATTTTCTAGCCTGTGCAGTAAAATAGAATGGCCAATGGTATCAAACGCTGCACTTAAATCTAACAACATAATTACAGTGGCGTTTCCTTCATCAGAGGATATCAGAATGTCATTTACAACCCGTGTTAGTGCCATTTCTGTACTATGACCAGTGCGAAAACCAGACTGGGATTTCTCAAATAAATTGTAATGTGTAAGGTGTGACTGAAGCTGACTGGCGACTACTTTTTCTAGTATTTTAGAGATAAACGGTAAATTTGAAATAGGCCTATAATTATTTAGTATGTGTGGGTCTAGGTCTGACTTTTTAAGTAAAGGTTTAATGACTGACACTTTTAGTGCATCAGGTACTGTGCCATGCAGTAATGAACTATTGATAACAGTTAGAATAGGTGCTGCAAGAACATCCATGGCACTTTTTACTAGTTTTGTTGGCACTGGATCTAGGGAACAAGTAGAGGGCTTCATTTTAGTAATTAAAGTTAAGACTTCCTGCTCAGTTACAAGATTAAAATTATTAAAGTGCTGAATGGAATGTGAGACAGGGCCTGCTAAGCTAGTATGTGGTTTGTACTGTGATGCAGAGATCTGGGATCTTATATTTTTAATTTTCTCATTGACGAAGTTCATAAAGTCTGTACTGCTAATATCTGTTGGTATTTTGCACTGTTGATCTGAATTCCCATTTGTTAATTTAGCCACTGTTCTAAACAGTACCCGAGGATTTTTATTATTGCTATCTATTAATGTAGAATAGTATTCTGAGCGAGCTTTAAAGAGGGCTTTTTTATATTTATTAACACTCTCTGTCCATGCAATTTGAAAGACATGTAGCTTTGTTGTTCTCCATCTGCGCTCCAGTTTTCTACACTCTAATTTAAGAGCGTGAGTGTTTTCATTAAACCAGGGAGAGTTTCTATGTGCTTTGATCACTTTTGTTTTAAGGGGAGCCACGGTGTCCAGAGCACCTCTCAAGGTCACATTATAATGTGATGTTATTTACATTTGATGTTAACTGATCTAAATGGTTTTCCACAATTGCACTCGACTTACTCAAGGTATCTATAAATTTTGAAGCAGAATTACAATCTAGATGTCGCACTGTCTTTGTTTTAATCTGTGACTGCATTGGCAAGGGCAGGACTAAATCAAATGTAATTAAGAAGTGATCGGAAATAACTTCAATTAATGGAGCAATATTTAAATTTTGAATTTCAACTTTGTAAGTTATAATTAAATCTAATGTGTGGTTATGATTATGAGTTGGACCTTTGACAATCTGACAAAATCCTACTGAATTTAACAAATAAGTAAAACATTTGCTGAAAGTGTCAGTTTCCACATCAATGTGTACATTAAAATCCCCCATCAGTACAACGTGATCATAATTTATAGCCAAATCAGATAAAAGGTTGCTAAATTCAGTCATGAATAATGAATATGGCCCTGGTGGTCTGTAGACTAGCACTATAATTGTGTTGGAATCTGTTTTAATATTTAAAATGAATACCTCAAAGGATGTAAAGTTGCCTAAATTTTTAGAAGTGATTTGCATTTTGTTACAATGAATTATTCCAAGGCCTCCTCCTCGACCAGAATCTCTAGACTTATGAAGGAACGAGTATCCATCTGGTGACGCCTCTGCTAAGGGAACAGTGTCACATTTACTAAGCCAGGTTTCAGTGAGAAGACAC
This sequence comes from Polypterus bichir lapradei, assembly GCA_026402145.1. NCBI lineage: Eukaryota > Metazoa > Chordata > Cladistia > Polypteriformes > Polypteridae > Polypterus > Polypterus bichir. Next base: position 5,014,822 of record JANRMT010062828.1, on the reverse strand, counting down.
AGATCAGATTTTGTACTTAATATAATATCATTTACCAAAACAGCTTTAGTGCCAAGACAGCGAATGTTCAATAAACAGCATTTAAAACTGCATGGTTTTTTTCTGAACTGGTGATATATTTTTTGTTTTAATTTGAAGTAAATTTCTATTACAGATGCCCCTGGTGGAGGGTCTGGTTTTATCCCTTGGTCTAATTATACAGCTTATTTTTTGGTTATCAATTATTTTAAGGTTTGTATCAAGACTAAATTTACTGGATGCCCCACAACAGGAATTATGGGTAACAGCTTCAGGAAAATAACAGGTGGGATAAACAACAGCCTGTGATTTAAGATCACATGACTGCGGCCTGGATGGTGCTCTAATCAGTCAACCAGGCTGTTTTGCTGCCATATTTTGGGATAATACATAAGATCCCCTCCAGTTAGGATGAAGACCATCTCTTCTGAAAAATCCAGGCCTTTCCCAAAAATCATCCCAATTGTTCACAAACGCTATGTTTTTATTTGCACACCAGGTTTCTAGCCAGCAGTGAAAGGAATGCAATCTGCTATAAATCACATCCCCTCTATATAATCTTGGTAAGGGACCAGATACAATTAAATTCCGACATTTTCTTTTAGCTCTGGTGCATAGAGAGATGAAGATCCGCTTTAATACCTCAGATTGCTGTAAATAAATATCATTAGTGCTGACATGCAGCAATAAGGTAGATACTTCATCGTCAGCGACACGGTCCAATGCGGCCTCTATGCCAGAAATCTTGACCCCTGCGAGGCACTTAACATTAACTGCTGGTTTAACATAGTTTGGAATTCTAACATTCCGCATTATGGAATCGCCAATTATGAGCACTTTATTATTCTCAGTTTCCACAGGCACGCTGCGGAGAGCTGAGAATCTGTTCTGGGTCCGAATTGGTGACCTGGGGACTATATTTTGGATTCTTAGACCCCCGTCTTACTGTTACCCACTCGCCCTGTGGCTGAATTGGTGCTGCTGATTTCGGCCGCGCACTGACTACAGTGGGACCTGGAGAGACTGAAGCCGAATCAGAAGTAGCCGAATTGTCTAAACAAACCGAGTCAATCCAATTTTTGGTCTGCCTAATCGCTATCAGATTCCTAACGCAGTCCTCCAATTTGCGTATTTTCCCGACCAACTCTAAATTAACTAAACACTTTTGGCAGGTGAAGCTATCTACACTGTCGGCCAGAAAACCTGAACTGTACATACTGCAGGACACACAACATATAAAAGTGCCCTCGATGGGCAGAGAGCAGATAGAACTTACGTTAAATGTTGAAGTCATCTTTGCCGTTTTTATAGGTGCTTTGGCGCTTTCTGTGTTCAGAAGAATCGCTACGAGACCGTCGGCTTTAAGTTTCCACCACCCGCTGAGCGATCGACTTTAATTTCTCACTGCCAGTTATTTCTACTGGTCAGCTGCCGGCTTTACCTCAGGTGAACTTGCTCGGGTGCTTGCGAAGGGCTACGTACCTGTGGGAGACGCCGCTGCTCTGTCACAAGGATGCTTCATAAATGTGAAAGGCGTATGTTTTGTAACTTCTACAAAGTGGGCAGTTTTGGTAGGTTTTAATGCTTTTACATTCAGCAGTGGTCTTGTGTAACATTAAGCCTAACATAAGCTCAAGAAAAGACAAAATATTTATATATATATAAAAAAAAAAATGTAAAATGCAGTGGTAAATTAAAATATACCGATTGTGAAGAAAGAACTTTGACTTGAAAAACACACAAAAAAGTACTATAGGCCAAAAAAAAAAAAAACCATAACACCCCACCACTGGCAATTTCCAGTTTCATCTTGCTCTCTGCACCAACTTTAATTGGGTGGGCTTCTACCATCATCTTCTGTGTAAGGCTGAAAGTCACGGGCCCTGGCAGAGATGCTGTGCTGCTCCCTGAAATGAATCCAACAAAGTGATCAGTGCAGGGCTGAACATAGACAAGTAAGAGAAGAAAACACTTGTAGGCATCTCGACACACAACAGAGATTTTGGTCTACGAGTCCTCTGAGAATGTGATCACACGCCCAAGGTGATGGCATGTCCCATTTCCACTGCGTACTCACCTCTGTGCTGTAATGCAGATCTGCTCTCAAATGAATGTCTTTCTGTGGAATGTAAATCCAGACTCCCCGAGGTGCAGCTGTTTGAGGTTCATCACTGGTTGGCTGGGTGTGGGGGACACACTGGCCAATCCTGACCCGTACATTCTTGACTAGGGATGGTGAATGTGCTGGCCATGAGTAACTCGACAAACAGTATCAAGGGCAGGTTGAGTCATATCTGTTCTTCCAGGTAGACATCTGCCATTTTGCTCATGCAGGAACAAGATGAAGACCAACTGGATGATGGCCCCGACACAGGTAGTGCTGGTCAATGTCAAACTCGCAAAACAACACAGTAGAATGAGCACAGTAGCTGATAGCACCCCATGCTATGATGCATGCTCTGTCATGGCCATCATGTATTCCCTGGCAGATTCTGCTTTCATCCCTAAAAGTTCTTCCCTCCAATCAGCCTGTCTGAATTGTGCATTTGTCTCATTGTGTATTGACAGTAAAACTATTCGGTTTAGTGCTGTTGCAAAGGGCATTTGAGCTGCGTAGTAGCAGCAGATTGAGACAACAAAACTTTAAGACTAACTGCCACTGCACTGTGCATCTTAGAATAGCGCACACATTGATGATCTCACAGACTTAGTACAGTGGAGAACATTATAAAATGAATACCCACACAGATCATACAGACCGTGACGGCCATGAAATAGCGTGCAAGTGCAAATACGCAAATTGGACCCTCTATAACAGATACAAATCCTAAAACACACCAGCAAACCAGCAACTGTCCCGATTTGTAGCACAGTAGTGAATCAGTCTGCCTTACTTCTGAGTCATAGAAAAATGAATACTGACCAATTCAAACTGTCGTGCTGCCCAGGGAAAAAACAAGGACTGGCTTCTAAATTTTAAGCTCTTATTTATTCTTAACTATTGGCACTGCGGTTAGTAAAGTGCACATCGAGTTTCTTCCATGCTGCATTACTCCAAAGTACAGCGGAAGTGTCTCTGTGTTGTCTTCCAAGGCTGTTGTTTAATCTTCCTTAACATGAATCTCACAGATCCTGTGCTCAAGTGTGCATTTCACACGGCCATTAGGCATTCTTTGTGAATATTGTCTACCATGTGACGAGATATCATATACCCCTCGAGATTCATAAATTTTGAGATCTGCAGTTTAGTTTTGTTTTGTTTTTTTGCAAACTGGTCATGAACAACTAAATGGGAAAGTTTTTGAAGCTTGGCAAAAGGTCACAGAAACTCACAAACAACACATAAGCCAAAAATATAGAAACAATTTTTGTATCACATAAAATATGTAAATAATAGTGTTAATGTAATATTTGTTAGCTGAAATGTATACTATACAGTACCTTTAATATTAACAGTTAATTTGGTAAGAACTGTACAACTAACTACCTACCAGTTACCTTCCATCGTGACTGCTCCCTTAGTTATTCAGCAGATCTCCTCCCAGCTGCCTAGCACTCGGCTCTCACTCTCAATCTCACTCTCACCTCTACCGGAAACCTGCGTAGCGCTCTAGTTAGTCATCCTTCTCAGCTCTTGCCATTCTCCAGCTCATGCTTTCTTTCCGATTTTTGTTTTTTTTTCTTCTTATCTGTGTGGCAAGCCCCTTGCATGTGCATGTTGGTGCCAGTTAACCAGCAGATATGCCCACCACAGCTTGGGAGGGACCCCAAAGTATTATCTGTAAATTTTCATATTTGTGAATGTGAAGGGGTGACCTGTACCTTTTGCTGATGCTTGGATTTTTTATCGTTATTAGAATAGGCTGGGCACATAACAAATGAAGAGTATCAAAATCATCAAGGACTAGGCAACTGCTATTTCAACTGCAAATTCTCATCAAGTTATCACACTCTACATATTCATGTTTGTTTGTTTTAATTCTATATTTAATAGTTTATTGAAAAAAATGTACATTCTGGAGGTCCTGGTAAACCTAGTGTGATGGATGGCCGGCCATTTATCCCGGCCAATACCCCAAGCCGCTAGGTGGAGCCCTCCTTGCAGTATGGAGGAAGACCAGCAGGGCATCATGGACAATGTAGTTTTTATGTGCAGCCCTGCTGGATGCCATGGGGGCCACTAGGGGACGCTGCAGGGAGGAATGACGGATATTTTCCCTACGCCCCGGAAGCACACGTGGACAAGAGGAATGACGTGCTTCCGGGGTGAAGAAAAGAACTTGTACCTGACCCGGAAGTGATTGAGAGTCACATGGACTGGGGATTAGGAACACTTCCGGGTCAGGAGATATAAAAGGACTACGGGAGCTCCCAGACGGCGAGCTGAGCTGGGTGGAAGGGTGGCAAAGCGTCTGGGAGCTGGTGGATTGGTTTATTGTGTATTATTGTGATTACTGTTAGTTATAGGAGTATAGTGGAGGAGAGGGTGTTTTGTACACTGTGGCAAGAAAATAAAGTCAAGTATTGGACTTTTACCTGGTGTCTGGAGCCGTGGACAGGGGTTCAAGGGAGTGAGAGCGCCCCCTATTTACCACACTAGAAACACAGCTACTGTACAACAGTGAAGGGTATTGATAGGAGAATTTCAAGGCTTTTTATAAGCCCCACAGTGGGCACATTTGTAACACCCGTGCAGTCTGCCTCACAGTGGCACTGCTCTTGATATCATTTAATGAAGTGTCTGTTTAAAGTGGCTGATTTGTTTTCAGTGCTCTGCCCCATGAAACCATTCAGGAATGCATAGTGGCCAGTCACCAATTACCAGTGTACTATTGTTACCAAACAATCAGACGCTCTGTTGACTGCACAGGCCCCAGCAGAACTGGCTAGGGATTAATCTCATTAGTTAATCCATTTTTGGAGTCCACTATCTTCAGAACAGGTGCACAAGGAACTGGACCTGATCCCAACAGGTGTGTGTGTGTGTGGTAGAATTACTGCTCAGCAAGACCCAAAACCAGCACTTGGTCATGGTGGACCAACTCACATTATACGATTATTCAAGTATGCAGATCACTGAGGTGTGGGAGAATTTTAAATTACACAGAGTGAATGTGCAAACTCCACACAGACTGTGAGTAGACCAGGGCTTGAACCAAAGTCCCTGAAGCTGCAAGGCAGAAGCACCAGCCAGTACACCACTTTGCCATCCACACAGAGATCAAGTGATCCATATGTTCTGCTCCAGGCTGTGACAGTAAGGTCTGAGCTCTTACATCTCATCAGTAGAATACGTAAAGTGTAAAGCAGACAGTAAATAAATAAAAGATGAGCTTTAACGGTATAACTGGACACAGTAGATTAACGAAGGACAGCAAACACAGATAGCTGAAGGCAAAAAAATCAGTCAAGAGGGAGATCAGGAGCAGTTCCAGTGCTCTTTCAAGTGAACTGAGAAAGAATTCATGTGTAAGTGTCGTTTCAATGAAGTTGATGACTATGACTTCCCTGTAGGGCCATTAATACAGCTAGTAGCAAAAAATCAAACACATAACTAAACAGCCAAGCTACAAAGCTCTGTGACAAAGTCGGCAGTGACCAGCGTTCACAAAACACAACTCCAGTTGGACATGTTGCTCTGTGCACCCATCTGACTTTGTTACTATTAAGCTCATCCGTAGTCCAATAAGGAGTTTGGTTTCTTTTCCCACATTTATGTGCTATGGAAGTGCATCTCGGTAACTAGTAATTAAAAAATACAAAGCACTCATTTGTACAAATTTATTTCTAATATAAATTAACAGTAATATTACATTCCTATTTTAAATAGTAAATACAGAGCTTTTTACAAACATAAAACTTGATTAATATATTTGCAAATACAAAACTTGTACAATTTCACATTATTAACATGTTTGAAATAATCCAACCTGTACAACTGAGATATATGTTTGGGGTGGGGAATGGCTCTAAAAATTCCTGTGTTTTTTTAAGCCTATCGAATAGGAACAGGATAAAAATTGTAATTGTGTTTAAAGTAGTTTCTTTCTTTAACAAAAATATTCTAATATATAAAAGGAATTCGAATGAAACACCTGAAAACCAAATGATTGAACTCTTTGTGTACCTCTGCGCTCACTCCCATCCTGTCCACGTTCCCTACTTGTCCTTGACTTGTGGAGTAAAGCCGGACTCGCCAGTGTTGGCGTCTGTACACACGTCAGGCTCCAGTGGCAAAGACGGGGGCTTTTGGCGACTCCCACCTGTTTATTACAAAACAGACACCAAGTTCACCTTCACTTTCCATACTGGATAAAGAAAGAACTAGGACAGGTCCCACTGACCTTACCAACTGACAGTAATTTAGAGACAATGCGGGATTTAAGGACTCTGTTTCTCTTTATTATATATCTGTCTTATGTAAGTATGTATTATTTCTTTTTCTGTGTACTATTTATGAATTTTTCTTATCTGATTTGAATGTTTTTCTTTGACCTCTCGTAAAGCACTTTGAGCTTCTGTACGTCACTTGTATGAAAATGTGCTACAGAAATGTTGTTGTTGTATGTGGTGCCTACATATTAATGACGAGTTAACTCTGTGCCTGCGGTGGTGCGTGGGGATAGTGATAAAGGGGCCGACGTACTTGAGTAACGGCAGAGAAAACGACCCGATATCAACCCAGAAAAAGAAAGGTGATGTCGGTCACTAATGGCAACTACACTTTAAATTATTGCTTTAAATTACATTTATTTTATGGCTTTTGCAAATATTTTAGTTGCAGTCTGGAGCCCTGGCATTTTAAACATCTGAACTGGCATTGCTTGTACAATAATCTGGAGTGCTCATTTTGACTGACTGCACAAAACACAGCTTTAACTTTTGTTTTTTTTATTGTTTAAGGCCTCTGAACATCACCTCACCCTGACAACAGTGCCAGGCTCTAGGATTATCAACCAGCACATTAGTCGGTAGAGCCCTGAACACCACTTTGATCCTACTCTGGCCATAAACAGGAAAGAATGAATGGTGGCTCTCACACAGTAATCTCAGTAAATGCAAATTTACAAATGTCACTCATTACTGTGCTCTCTCTTTTATTATCCTGCTAATGTACTTTAATTGAAAGTGTGCTGATTAGTGTTTTCCTGTTTATAACTCCTAAGGCAGCCACCATCACCACATTTCATCTTTTCAGCCTTATCTGATTTTACTTTAACTTAACTGATTTTAGTCAGGAATGAAAATACACATTCACTGTTAGACAATTGATGTTAAATGACTCTGTTAATGAAATAATCATCAAAATTTGGTGTCATTTGTTCACTCACCTGTTGAAAGCTGTATCGATTTACTGTAGCCAGCAGCTGACGACATTGCTTGGCCCAAAGCCTGGTTTGAGCCCAGAGGCTGCTGTAATGTCAAGGGTTTACTAGAAGAAGTATTCCTTTGCTTTGATTTCATATCTTTGGCTGGCTTAGTCCAAACAAGGTTCTCTCCGACCTGAAGAGCTGCTCCCATCTTCTGAGCCATTTCAATCATCTAACAAACAGAAAATTGGTCCAATTTTTTTGAGGACAATTCACATTAGTAGAAAAGAACATTCAGTTTACTGGTTATAATCCAGTTGTACCAAAGTTGTCCTGTTGCCCCTTTTACCTTTCTCTTTAGGTCATCTTAACCTGATTTTCCTCACCACATTATTTTTAACACCACAAAGATCACTGCTGTCAAACCCTACACTTGACACTCAAGCTGTCAGTTAAATGTCACATATCAACAACATTCACTTTTCAGTCCCATCCCAACTCAGCAAGAAAACGGGTAACTAATTACATAGGTAAACTGGGAGAAGTGAGCAAAAGGCAAGGCAAAAGAAAAGAAAAATAAACTGAAGCAACCGGAACCCAGATGAGAGGTAATAATCCACAAACTTGGACAAACCAAGAAGTAGAAGAGGCTGACTTTTGTACAAGCTTGTGAAATCACGCCATGCACAATCCCTGATATCACCACTAGCAGTCGCCAGCATGAAAGTCCCAAAATGTCTGTTTCCATAAAACAAATAAGGTGGAGACACAAGATAATGAAAAGAAAAAAAAAAGCTCAAATAAGTAAAGATGCATTCAAACAAATAATATGACCACTGGATTCCTGTGTCACAAAACCCCCCAAACGATGTCTGAAATATTTTTTTTTTAGAGACACAGGAATGGTTTAGAAAATTAAATCAAACCCTGAAGATACTTACTGTCTCTAGCTAGTGTTGTGTTGACTGCAGACATGCATTAAAAAAGATAATTAAATTACACTGGCAAAGAATTCAGACTACAGTGATCCCTCGCTATATCGCACTTCGACTTTTGTGGCTTCACTCCATCACGGATTTTATATGTAAGCATATCTAAATATATATCACGGATTTTTCGCTGGTTCGTGGATTTCTGCTGACAATGGGTCTTTTAATTTATGGTACATGCTTCCTCAGTTGGTTTACCCAGTTGATTTCATACAAGGGACGCTGTTGGTCGATGGCTGAGAAGCTACCCAATCAGAGCACGTATTACGTATTAAATAAAACTCCACAATGATATACAATATGCTTCCCGCATGGTGCTTCGCATACTTAAAAGCCCGAACAGCACGTATTGATTTTTGATTGTTTGCTTTTTTCTCTCTCTCTCTCTATGACATTCTCTGATCCTGATGGAGGGGGTGTGAGCAGAGGGGCTGTTTGCACAGAGGCTGTTTGCCTAGAGGAATGTTTACCATGTGTGGTGTATTTAGCCACAGTCTTGGCCGGTCTTTCTCCATTTTTTTATTCTATCGTGGTATGACAAACATGGCACACTGGACAGACAGATAGGCCTAGTTTTCTGTTTACGTAGACCAGCCTTCCTCCTTTCCTTCTTGCTACGTTGTATGCATTGTACTTCTGGTTGAGCGCTCATTGGTTGTCAATTCTGACACATACAGGAGCCCACCCATTGACAATTTTAGTGTCCTGAGTCTCCGACTGTGTCACTGGGGACATAACACCACATGACTAGTGGTCACAGGCACATTTAACTACTTGCCATTACTTACTGCAATCATGTGATGAGGGCAACAACTGAAAAATCATTGGAGAACTTAAGTAGTTTGACACATAGAGAAGATGTATCTATACTCTGTGGAAGAAACATAAATAAACAGCATTATCTGCCTGCTTTTAAGACTTTAGTTGGCCTGTAATTTCCACAGTACCTGAAGACTGGATGAGCACCAAGACGTGAGAATTTAGCCAGTGGATCTCAAAAAATGTATGCAATTTTGTCCTCAAACTTTCTCAATGTCTATTCCATTCCACCTATCTGTTGTCTGGAACAGGAAATTCAAATACAAAGTTACAGAGGAATCTACAGGAAAGGTCAGATTTTGTGTATAAGGTGAATAACAAAATACCTTTTGCTGTGCTAAAGAGGAAATAGTTTTTTCATGGCCTTGTTTCAGCATTTAAACCGGCTAGGTGATAAATGGTGGTGGTGCCAGAAATCATTTAAATTTATTTCTACTTAAAAGAGCTGAATTCTCAAAGGAGTGAGCATATTTTGCTGGCCATGCAGTACACATATGCCATGCAACTGCTCACACATCTTACATCGTTGTTTCCAGGGTTAGAGAGGCTCATTTTACATTTAAAACCTTTTTCTTTGTTTTCTGCTCCATTATTCCCACTATAAAGCCACCTGTGATGCTCGACTGAAGGTGGGTGCCCCAGCTGCCCAATGCAATGAATCCTCTGGGATGAAGCCTGGAAACAATGAAGAAGGACTTAACATTTACGAATGCCTGATGGGGCTTGGTGGTCTTTTGGCCTTTCCTACACATTTTGTTTTTTTCTCCATATTTGGTTTTTCTGTCCTCACAGCTCTCTGACCTTATAATTGTACTCATATTTACAGACTTAGAAAACAATACTATATATAAGGACTACTACTAATTCTACCATTCAACTAATTATATATCTCTTTTACGTAAGCCGGCATTGTTTATTTTTTGTTACTTTAATCATTATTATTCTTAACTAAATGAATTTGTCTTTCTTTTTGTGTAATTTTTCCTTTGAGCTATATCCTGTGTTTGAAAATGTGCTGTAGAAATAAACGTTGTTACTCCTACACATTGTTCCAGCTTAATCTCACCATTATTGAGAATTGCCAACTTAAAAGTAGCTGAACCACCCTGAACATGTTCATAACCCAATTTCTTTCCTCTTTTTTTATGGCTTCACCAAAATGTTACAATATGCGATTTACAACATCAACCTATCTTGTGTGAAAATGTTGTCAACTGTGTTCTCTCGTTCAGACTTTTCTTCTAATTAACACACACACACACATTTAATCAAAGCTGAGAAAACAGAAACACTCATTCACTGACCTCTGGGTCAAACTCAGTGTTGTTACTGCTTTCCTTGATTTTATTCACTCTCCTCTCCATTTCCTGATATTGCTGTAGAGCTCCTTTTTTATCACTCTGGTTATACAATAGGATGGCATAGTTGAGATTGACCAAGGGATTAAATCTACGTAGAAAGAAACATAGTGGCAGAATAAGAAACATTCACATGAGAATTGCCTATTCAAAATTAAAACAGTTCTTTAGAAATAGTGAATGAACACTTAATGAATGAATTAATATATCTTCATTACTTTCTGCTGTTATTAATTTTTTTCTCTCAAAGAAAATCTGGCATGAAATGTATTATAAAGACCTCTTTCAGTCCTAGCAAAGTCAGGTGGAGCTCTGCCAGGCCTTTCTTCTGATGTGACCAAACAAGCCCACTTTATTTTTTTATTTAGGCTAAAACCAGAAATATATCTAAACCATTAAAATGCCAAACATTTTCTCAATACTTTTGATCAAAACAAAGAAGAAAATGAGGATATGGCCACTAACCTGCTAGGTTAAAAACCGGATTAAAACCTGAACGGGTTGTTCACTGCATTTCTATGACATATTTATATTTTATGTATCTGCTGGATAGAAAATGTAGCATATCTGTCATTGATTTTACTTTCACAGCAGTGAAACACGTAACTTCCTTAGGGTTTTCTCCAATCTCATAGATAAGGACCAGGCCTGGGATTTGAAACCATGCTGATGGATCCCTGAGGGAACAGCATTGGCAACTGTGCCGCTAAAATGGCCATGTAATATCTGAAGAAGTGCTGAATTGTTTCAGAATTATTTCAAATGACTACAAAGGACTCTTTAAAACAATAAACTCTATGATAATTCAGCTTTAAGCAGAAAAAGTATACAAACACTTACAACTCCAGGCTTACAGCCTGTTCATATGACCTCTTGGCATTTTCTATATCTTCTAGGTTAGTCAGTGCAACTGTCAATTTAAACAAAGAGACATGTACTTTATATTTATTATTAGTATGTTGACATTTTATAAAGAACGCCTTCAGATGATCAGAAAAAAAATCTTCATTTATCGTCAGTTGTTAGCAGCAACTACATGGGAACAGACAGCACAGAAGATCAAGAAGAATGTAAAAAATGGTGACACATACTTAAAGAAACAAATTAAGATCTAAATGTAATGAAGAATTTGGCTAAATAAAATACTATAGAACAAGGGTGGGCAATGCCAGTCCTGGAGAGCCGCAGTGGCTACAGGTTTTCATTCCAACCCAGTTGCTTAATTAGAAACCAATCCTTGCCAATCTCAGACCTTATTTAATGTTATGGCTTATTAGTCTGCAATGTAAGGCTCTTATATCGTAGATTTTTTTCCTTTCCAAGGATATCATCTAAATGATTTGAAGCCTAAAATGGATAATTTTCAGTCTGTCACAATTTTCTATTAAGTGTTTTATTAAACAAAACGGTCTATGATGAACACACACAGATATAAATGGAAATAAGCTAGATGGAGAATTATTGGCTGCTTTGTCATTTACACCTTATTGCTAATAAGGAGTCATTAAAACACTGAATGCAGCGGTTTAATATTGAAATAAGCAATTAAGGGTGGAGAACCTTAACAAGCAAGACTACTAAAATGAAGCATCAAAATGTCACTTAAGCAATAAGTGCGTCATCAGCAATAATTGACTTTTCATTAAGAAAGTGGGATGGAACAAAAACCTGCAGCCACTGCGGCTCTCCACGACCGACATTACCCACCCCTGCTATAGAACAATAAACAGGACTCAAACAGTATGGTGATACAGCGATTAATTAAAGGTGCTGATCTGCACTTTCAAAAACTCGAGTTTGATTCTCAGCTCAGCTGCTCCCTGTACTGATAGTGTGTGTCCTTTAAGTGGGCATCAGCAACCCCCTCATATCTCAAAGACTTGCATGTTAGATTTACTGTGACTGTGAACAGGCCTGGCGCGAGGGGGCGCAGGTGTATGAATGGTTCAGCACTGAGATAGCATTCTCAGCCGGGGTTGGCTCTTGTTTTGTGCCCATTGCTCGTGGTGTAGACTCCACTCCTGTCAACTCTATATCAGAATAAGTGAATTAGGGAAATGGACAAAAGAAAAATATTGGAAAGAACCTGAATATGACAAATGGTGATCTTATAACACTTACAACCTGTAGAGGTAGTCTGCTGCTTTTTGTTCATCACTATGCATTTTACAATCTCAGTAATAATTCTGCATGTTGTACAACAGTAAAATTATTATCCTGTAGTTTGCTTGTTTTTTTTACTACAGACAGCCATAACATAAGGACACCAAAAAGGTTGGAGTTTTTGTTATCTTACCTTACACTGCATTATCATTTGCTTACACTCTCACTGAAAGCCCTGAATTACCAAGAATGTATTTAAAAATGTGAAAAAGACCATATGACTACACCTGTCATTAATATAAATCTACAACTGTGTCCCTTTTCGTTACATGTCTGCACAAGTCTATTGTGTCAGCTCAAAACCAGATGTCCAACAAAAGAGAAAATATGGATACACACACAGTGGTGAAGATCCATCATGGAGTGAGGTCGACTAGCAGTGCTGTGACAGCAGACAATTCAAAGGCTATTCGCTGAATGGACACAAAGTATGTGTTTTGGCTGAAAAGATTAAAATGAGACTAAAGTACAGAATGCCAGCTTTTATTTCTAAGCACTGTTTTACATAAATGTAATTGGAAAAAAATGACACTTGTTTTGGTCACATTTAGTATTTGGTCACATATCCTTTACACACAATAACTGCCCAAATTTGTGAGCCACTGACATTACCAGACTCTTGATAACTTCAATTGGCAGGCTCTGCCAAGCCTTTATGAGGGGTTCTTGCAGTTAATGCTCGTTTTGGGACTTTTATAACATTTTAGCATTTCAAGAGGTGCAATGCATTCTCATTGGGTTTATGTCAGGAGGCTGACTTGGTCACTCTATACATTTCCAATCTTTCTTTCTGTCAAAAAACCCCTGGTTAGGCAGGCAGTATGTTTCAGGTCATTGTCTTGCTGTATTATATAAACCTTCATTTAGTTAGCTTGGAGGTGTTTGTTTAGATTTGAGAAGACCCTGCTCTTACTATCAATAAAGACTGTTGAGCCTTAAATGTCAATCTTTACCTCATCTGCCCATAATGCTTTGTTTCAGAACCATTCTAACTCATCTTTGCAAATTCCAGTTTGGCCTTTCTACTGTTGATGATGACGAAGGTTTTGCATCTTGTAGTGCAGCTTCTGTTTTTTTTGTCTTTAATTCTTCTGTGAATGTGGACTACTGACACTTTCATCCCTGCAGCCTGTAGATTGGCTTTGGATGTTACTGTTGACTTTCGTTTCACAGGTCCAACAATCCTCCTGTCATCAACTGCAGTGGTCTTACTGGGATGGCCTGCTTATTGCAAATTGCATACACCTCCAGTGGTTTCTTGCTTTTTCTAAATTTTCCATACTGTTGATTTTGGAATGCTCAGTTGTTCACCATTGGTTATGATGGGTATTTACTTTAATTGAATTCTCAAAATTCCTTGCTTTTCAATCATAGTTCATTCCCTAGTTTTCATCTTGTTTTTTGTATCTTTGATATCAACATCAGACCACAAATGCAAACTCAAATGGCTACACCCAGCCCGACACACTCAAAGCTCTTATATGTATGAGCATTTAGAATCACCTCTCAGTTATTTGTCCCAATACTTCTAGAGGACTAAATACAACAAATGTCCCTTTTTCAATAATGGGTAACACTCCTTAGTTTAAGTACTGCAAAAATCCATCTTACTCATTTACTGTTAGGCAACAAGACCTTAACAAAGGCTTCTTCTGGTGTTCATAACACTTACAAAGCCACAGTCAAGTGGTTAGTCATCTGTGCCATGTGGCCTACTAAGATCACTTCCCTTTCGAACCATCAGAAGTGGCTTAAGTCAGACATGTTTTTTGATATTGTATACTTGAATATGAAGGATTTACAAGTCTTATATTGATCAGTAATTTACCAGCATATCAAATGGCACACTGCACAGGTATGAATAGCCACTTTGTAAGTGTTACGAACACCAGGAGAAGCCTTTATTAAGGTCCTGTTACGGAACAGTAAATGAGTAACAGCTGCAATTTTGCATACCTAAACTGTTGCCTGATGTTGTTTATGTTATACAGTTTATAAAACACTGCCCAGAAACAAAAGCCAACATTCTGTACATTAGTCTCATATTCATCTTTTCACCTAGAACACTTTATGAATATAACAAAGCAAAGCCCATATTACCTCATTGTCCCAGTATTTTTGCTTCTCACATCCTCTTCTAACAAGTTTCAGCAAACACTTGCAGTAAAGCCAACAGGCAGTTTACTAACCTGACTCCACAGTACCTCACAGAATGCTTGTGTTTTTTTGCATCAAGCTTGCAAGTTAACATGGCTATAATTTCAAGTTAAGTAAGAAAAGAAAAGTAAACCTAAATAAAACAGTAAAACAATTACCAGCCAAGAGCATGTAGAGTTCTCCCATTTTTGGCTGTAGATTGATTGCAGCGCTTAAAAAATGAAAGGCAGAGGCATACTGCTGCATGGTCAGGTGGACCAGACCAAGGTTATAGAGAATCTTCCAGTCAAAAGGTGCCAGATAATTTGCCCTTTTTAAACAGCTGATTGCCTACAAAGCAAGTAATTTGAAATGCGCCTATTAAAACATATTCAAAACATTTGATAAAAGTAAAACAAGGATATTTACTTTTTTATGAAACAAAAATTGTAAAAAAAAAAAGTTAAATTATTAACCTTTCTCGAATCAAAGCTACAATTTTATTATTTCCATCAATACAGTAAATATGATTTATTGTAGCTGAATTTGTTAGACAGCCTGAACACTCACTCCTAAACTTTTCCACTCATTTGTTAATGCTTTTTTGACTACAGCGCTACCAGTGCTAACACTGTTCTGGTAATGTCAGAGAGTTTATTTTATTCCCTTCTGATCACAAA
>JANRMT010062828.1:4900993-4993355 GCA_026402145.1 Polypterus bichir lapradei | reverse complement strand
AGTATATATATATATATATATATATATATATATATATATATAAAATATCCTAAGCCTAAAAGTGCAATGATTTTGTGTAACAATTTTATGTGATGTTTTTATGTCATGTCTTTTGTCGCGCTTTAAATCGGGCTTATTTTAAAGCCTAAGTATATATGTTTGGTATCATTCTTTTCAAAATTTATCAAACTTTAATGTGATGTTGTTAGATTTTCAAATTCTTAATCTGTTTTTAAATTATGAACTAAAAAATATCAAGAACTCATGTCCTGTGAGACAAGACTTTGCGCCAAGAGATTTAACCACGCCTGAGACTAGAAATACAGTAAAAGACAAAGAGTAGGACAGCTGCTGTACAGGCTTTTAAATGTTCGAAGCGTCGCATTAGATGCAGATCACATGGCATGGCAGCAGCAGTAATCCAGCAGCTGATCGAGCAAAGAGGAGGTAAGAAAAAAAAAAAACTATTTGCTTCCCATTGTACCACTGTTTAAGAGGGGGTTTCGGAGGAGCAACCGTGTCTCCTTGAGGTGCGTTCACATCTCTGCTGCTAGTGTTGTGAAGAGGGGGGCTGAAGTGGCTGGTGTGTAGTGCAGGCTGGGGGAGTGAATCGAGCAGGGGGCAAACCCCCTAGTTAAACCATAAGGCATCACAGAACAGCATAACCATTAAACAAAACATAGTAATAAGGAAAATAATGATGGTCCCTGTTCAAAAATTTGCATACCCTTAGATCTAGTACTGTTTACTGCCCCCTTTAGCCTTAATGATGGCATGCTATTTTTGAGACAGTTGTGGATGAGATGAGGCCCTTGGTCGTGTCAGGTGGTAGAGCTTCCCCTTCTTCTTGGCGAAAAGCCTCCAGGTCCCGTAAATTCTTGGAATATCTTGCATGAACTGCACGTCTGAGATCTCCCCAAAGTGGCTCAATGAAATTGAGGTCAGGAGACTGTGATGGCCACTCCGGCACCTTCACTTTTTTCTGCTTTAGCCAATGAAGGTTCATCTTGGCCTTGTGTTTTGATCATCTTCTTGTTGGATGATCCAAGTGCGTCCCATGCACAGCTTCAGGACCGATGAATACAAGTTGTCCTCTCAATATTTTCTGGAGACATGCTACATTCATCTTGCCATTAATTTTAAGTAAGTTACCTGTACTGCTGCAGCTCACACACCCCCAGAACATCAGGCATTCACCTCCATGCTTTACAGTAGGGATGGTGTACTTTTTATTGTATCCTCTCCAAACATAGTGTTTATGGTTGTGACCATCAAGTTCAATTTTGGTCTCTTCACTACAAAGGACTTTGTTCCAGAAGTTTTGAGGCTTGTCTAGATGCTGTATGGCAAATTGTAAGTGTGCTGTTTTGTGGAACTGGCACAGTAAAAGATTTTTTTTCTTGCAACTCGACAGTGCAGCCCATTTTTGTTCAAGTACCTCCTTATTGTGCATCTTGAAAGAACAACACCACGAGTTTGCAGAGAAGCCTGTATCTCAGCTGAAGTGACTGGTGGGTTTTTCTTAGCAGCTTGACAAATGATCATGGTGGTTGTGCCCGAAATCTCGGTTGGCCTGCCTGATCGTGGCTTTGTAACATCACAGCCTCTAACTTATTCTATTTTTTTTTTGTCAGAGTCTGAGCACTACTGACAGGCATTTTCAGATCTCCGGATATCTCTTTATATCCTTTAACTAATTTATACACATCAACAACCTTTTCTCGTAGGACCTTTGACAGTTTTTTTGCTTTCCTCATGGTCTGGTATCCAGCAAAGTCAGTGCAACTCTGCATGATTTTAAATTGACTATACACAGACACAGATTACAGGTGTGGGCACTCTCCTTAATTACCTTAATTTGAACCTGCGTGTATCAGCTTGTGTGTATCTTATCAGCCCCAACATTCAAGGGTAGGTTAACTTTTGATCAGACCCATTTGGGTAACTTCACTTATTTTAATTTAAAAAGGGCACACATAATTACGTGATAATAAATTACCTCACCTGAGCACACTCTCCAATTAAAAGGGACGCTTTCTGCATAATTACTTGTATTTTCCAAACAATGGCCAATATTTCACAAATTCTGCAAAGGTATGTAAACTTATGAGCACAACATCATATCTAAACTTATGGAGAAATGAAGACACTACAAGTTTGCCAAATTCACTTTAGGAATACACACTAACATTAGAGATTTACTTTGTTATTTCATTTACTCAACTTTAAATCTCCACTGTTTACTGTAGAATTTGCAACAGAATGATGATAATGAATATTTAAAGTAGTAAAGTAGAAAACTGTAAATGCTTTAAGATTTTAAACACTTCCATCACATATCCATCTGTCCCACTCTGCCACTTACTGCCACATATTTTTTTTTTCCAAAGAAGCACATTCCAATGTTATTCCAAAGTGGGGGACTTTCTGGAACCGAATAAGCAGCCACTCTGTATTTCGTCATAGCCACGTCAAAGTCTCCATGAGTCTGCATCATACTGCCTGCTGCAAGAATTGCCTAAATAGGTTGACATACGTTAAATGTAGTATTATACTTATATATATTATACAGTACTTATTTTTATACCATAAAAATCATGGTATTTATATCACAATTATTGCATTCACATGCAGAATTTTGCATACAAATGTACTGCACACAAATAAAAAGGAAGGCAGAGATATGACACAAAGTTTGTTGCATCAGTGAAGGCTTCACAACTGCGTACAGTAAGAAAGAAAACATAGCTTCTCTAAACTTTACCCTGTATTAACGTAATAGTCACCTGACAATAAACACCAAGACAAAGCCTCAGCACTTCTTACACACTTCTGTTCTCAGTCTTTACACCAAACAGCTACTCTGTAATTCTTAAGTACTTAGTTTTTGCTGCTGCCTCACAGCTCCAGAGTCATCAGTTCAAATTCCAGCCTGGACACCATCTTTGGAGAGTTTGAGTGGTCACCCAAGATCTGTGCATTTTTCTCTGAATGCTTGGTTTTCTTTTCATCCGTCATCATAAAGAAGTATTATGTTAATTTGACACTCTAAATGGAGTTAGTGTGTGTATCCTGTAAATGAGCACTGACATGTACTTATGTGCAGCTTTTTCCTGAAGGGGCAGTCCTTACGAAGCATCCTGGGACTTCAAAGAACCTCTGTTCTCTCCTGGATATCTGCGGTTTACTAACCACTCAAATATTAAACAGCTTTGGTTCTGTTTGTATTCTACAAGAAGATGTCAAGAAAGACATTGCCTTTATACAACGCTTTATATAGACAGGGGAGAGCCACCACTAATGTGCACCATCCACCTGGATGATGTGACTACAGCCATTTTGCATCAATATGCTCACCACACATTAGTTATTAGGCGGTGAAGGGTTCAAAGAGGTAGTTTGAATAATTAGGGGACCAGAATGACCAGGCCATGATGAACAATTTAGCCAGGACATCGGGACACTCTCTACTCTTCATGAAAGATGCCCACAGAGAGTCAGAACTTCAATTTTACATCTCATCCGAAGGATGGCACCATTTTTACAGCACTGTGTCCCCGTTACTGCATGCGGCATTGGGATCCCCACACAGACCACCAGCAGCAACCCAAGCTTTTTTTAGATGGTCTCCCATCCAAATACTGGCCAGGCCTGAACATTGCTAATAAATTCTGAGATTTCAGATAGAGCAGGGGTGGGCAAAGTCAGTCCTGAAGGGCTGCAGGTTTTTGTTCCAACTCAGTTTCTTAATTAGAAAATAATCCTTGCCAATACTTTAATTTCATGGCTTGTTAGTGGTTTAATTATGCTATGTCAGATCATTCTCATATCCTAGATTTTACAGTGCATCCGGAAAGTATTCACAGCGCATCACTTTTTCCACATTTTGTTATGTTACAGCCTCATTCCAAAATGGATTAAATTCCTTTTTTTCCTCAGAATTCTACACACAACACCCCATAATGACAATGTGAAAAAAGTTTACTTGAGGTTTTTGCAAATGTATTAAAAATAAAAAAACTGAGAAATCATATGTACATAAGTATTCACAGCCTTTGCCATGAAGCTCAAAATTGAGCTCAGGTGCATCCTGTTTCTCCTGATCATCCTTAAGATGTTTCTGCAGCTTAATTGGAGTCCACCTGTGGTAAATTCAGTTGATTGGACATGATTTGGAAAGGCACACACCTGTCTATATAAGGTCCCACAGTTGACAGTTCATGTCAGAGCACAAACCAAGCATGAAGTCAAAGGAATTGTCTCGAGGCACAAATCTGGGAAAGGTTACGGAAAAATTTCTGCTGCTTTGAAGGTCCCAATGAGCACAGTGGCCTCCATCATCCGTAAGTGGAAGAAGTTCAAAACCACCAGGACTCTTCCTAGAGCTGGCCGGCCATCTAAACTGAGCGATCGGGGGAGAAGGGCCTTAGTCAGGGATGACCAAGAACCCTATGGTCACTCTGTCAGAGCTCCAGAGGTCCTCTGTGGAGAAAGGAGAACCTTCCAGAAGGACAACCATCTCTGCAGCAATCCACCAATCAGGCCTATATGGTAGAGTGGCCAGACGGAAGCCACACCTTAGTAAAAGGCACATGGCAGCCTGCCTGGAGTTTGCCAAAAAGCACCTGAAGGACTCTTAGACTACGAGAAAAAAAATTCTCTGGTCTGATGAGACAAAGATTGAACTCTTTGGTGTGAATGCCAGGTGTCACGTTTGGAGGAAACCAGGCACCGCTCATCACCAGGCCAATACCATTCCTACAGTGAAGCATGGTGGTGGCAGCATCATGCTGTGGGGATGTTTTTCAGCGGCAGTAACTGGGAGACTAGTCAGGATAAAGGGAAAGATGACTGCAGCAATGTACAGAGACATCCTGGATGAAAACCTGCTCCAGAGTGCTCTTGACCTCAGACTGGGGCGACGGTTCATCTTTCAGCAGGACAATGACCCTAAGCACACAGCCAAGATATCAAAGGAGTGGCTTCAGGACAACTCTCTGAATGTCCTTGAGTGGCCCAGCCAGAGCCCAGACTTGAATCCGATTGAGAGATCTTAAAATGGCTGCGCACCGACGCTTCCCATCCAACCTGACGGAGCTTGAGAGGTGCTGCAAAGAGGAATGGGCAAAACTGGCCAAGGATAGGTGTGCCAAGCTTGTGGCATCATATTCAAAAAGACTTGAGGCTGTAATTCCTGCCAAAGGTGCATCGACAAAGTATTGAGCAAAGGCTGTGAATACTTATGTACATGTGATTTCTCATTTTTTTTATTTTTAATAAATTTGCAAAAGCCTCAAGTAAACTTTTTTCACGTTGTCATTATGGGGTGTTGTATGTAGAATTCTGAGGAAAAAAAATGAATTTAATCCATTTTGGAATGAGGCTGTAACATAACAAAATGTGGAAAAAGTGATGCGCTGTGAATACTTTCCGGATGCACTGTATTTCCTTTCTAAGGATATCATCCAAATGATTTGTAGTCTGAAACGGATGAGAAATTCTCAGTTCTTCACATTTTCTCTTAACTTTCCTTCCAAGTATTTAATTAAACCAAATAGTGCCCGGTAAATACACACAGATGTAAATGGTAACCAGCTAAATAGAGAGATGCTAGTTTCTTTTGTCAATGGCATCTTATTGCTGATAAAGAACAATTAAAAAACTGAGAATACAGCTGTTTTAGACTAAAATAAGCAATAAGGGTTTAAAATCTGAATGAGCAAGACAACTGAAATGAAGCCGATGTGTTACTTGAGCAATAAGTGCTTCTTATTAAGCAATTGGGTTGGAACAAAAACTGGCAGCCACTGCAGCCCTCCAGGAACAACTTTGCTCACCCGTGAGACAGAGTAAGAACAAGCAACTTAAGTAAGACTTATTACATTAAGAAGAAGAACTCATTTACTCCATGGCCTAAATTAAAAAGCATAATACATTCCATAGAATTCTACCCTTGTAGTGTTAGCAACAATGTTACACAGACCTTAATAATAATAAAAATATATATAAGTAAAATTTTATCTGCATAGATACCTTATAGTTGCTTGGGTCATATGTTAGTGCATTCCCAAGGTGTTCAAAGGCTTTTTGATAAATACCAAGCTACAACATAAACATAAGGACATGTTTAGTGTTTTATTCCATCAATAGTTTATATTATAAATATATTTAATACACCTTTTTCTTATCACTACACTAGATTAAGTAATTCAGTGCTTTTCAGTTTAAAAATCCAAATACAAGTCCATTGACTAACATTAGTCAGCTTTTTCCAGGCCATGACAATCTCACTATGAAGCCTTTCCTGAAGGGCAGGATTTCCTTAAAATGATTTAAAATGATTACGGTAGCCATCAGCAAGCTGAAGCCTTACAGTAAAAAAATGTTAAACTCAATTTGTAGTTTTATGAATTTATGGCTTAAATGTGGAACATTAAATGTTCTATTGATCAAACCAAGTTTGCCAAGAGACAATTTAATTGTTTACAATACTGCAAATCCTTTACTGTGTGTCCATAAAGCCTCCTGCAACCTATACCATGATCTCACTAGTATTAAAACAGTGAAGAAATAGTCATGTCGATAGTTTTTCATAAAAAGTACACGCACACAAGACTTATAAACATGTAGTCATTTTACTGAATAACGTTTTCTGTTGTACTGAATGTTGCTTTGTGTTGTTTGTTAACTACTGTATACTTTCCACTTTTGCTGCACACATTTTAATGCAGTTTGTGAGTTGAGGGGGAATCACAAACTGTGAAACTGGATATTACCATCCATTTCCTGATTCAGTTTTATTTAGTGCAATGTAATGGGAAGCTAATGTAAACATCAAAAGCAACGTGTGTAATGCACAAAACAACTCAGTACAGTCTATTACTGGGCATTCTTGCATTGAGCCACTAATCTAACAGTATGTCGAGAGACTGTGAGGCGCAAAAAAACAGCCCATGAAGAAATCCTATATGAACACAGACAGCACTCTACCATGGAGTCACAATGGGGCCCAAGGGTTAAAAAAATTCATCTAGTCAAAACTGACATTCCATCTTTTAACAAAAAAAAAAGACACTTATGAAAATGAAAGTGTGCGTTAATAGTTAAAAGAGGACGCTTTCTTTTTCAATTAACTTTACACACATTGACTTTTTGTTGTCAATTTTTTATTGAAACTACAGGTATATAAGATTAATTAAGGTGGTGGACACGTCAAATTCACAAATTGTGGTCAAGCATGAAAAGTGTAAGAACAGACTATAGAACTCCTCCGAGATGTGGTAATAAAAGAAATTTTTTAAACATGCCACCCTCTAGCACAAGCAAGAACAAAAGATGCCTGTTGTGGAGTGGACAATTATCACTATAGTAAAAGCAACTTACCAT
This sequence comes from Polypterus bichir lapradei, assembly GCA_026402145.1. Lineage (NCBI taxonomy): Eukaryota > Metazoa > Chordata > Cladistia > Polypteriformes > Polypteridae > Polypterus > Polypterus bichir. The sequence continues at coordinate 4,985,969 of JANRMT010062828.1, read as the reverse complement.
CTGCCTTATTTAGATGTTTTTGCTTAGACAGAATAAACCTTTTGGGACGGAAATAATAATAATGATCAGTGCTGTGCAATCCTGTGCAAAACAAGTTTTAATCCTTGGCATTTTGTGTAATACAGTGTCCAGTGTTTGGGACAAAGACACATTTTTCCTTAATTTACCCCTCTGCTACACAGTTTAAAAGTATAATAATTTTCTGTTTTTTAGCTTTGAAAAACTCCAGTGTTGCCTTAGCATTTTCTTTGGGAACATAAATTTGCTGTAGGATGAAGTGCCAACCAATACGTTTGGAGACATTTACTGGAACTTGAGCAGACAAGATGTTTCTATATACCTCAGAATTCACTGTGCAAGTGCCATCATCAGTTACATCATCAGTGAGGTGTGCCAGAACTTGTGGCAACCATACATGCCCAAGCCATAATACTCTCGCCACCATGTTTAACAGATGAGGTGGTCTGCTTTGGATCTTGAAAAGTTTCTTTTTGTGTCCACACTTTCCTCTTGCCATCACTCTGAGGTTCATCTTTGTCTTATTTGTCTACAAGACCTTTTTCCAGAATTCTGCATGCTTTTTGAAGTCCTTTTTTCACAAACTGTAATCTGCCCATCCTGTTTGTGTGGCGTAATATATATTGTGTCAAGCGGACATGTTCAACTCACCCACAACATGTTTATTATACATTATTTACAATTATAAGTGCACCACAACCCCCTAAGTCCCCACAAGTCCAGGCCAATAACCAAATGCCTCACTCTCTTCAGGCCGACCTCCTTGCCTCCTCCAAGACCTTGTCTCCTTCTCTCCTGACTCCAGCCCATGAATGGAGGGAGGCGGCCCCTTTTATCCACACCCGGACGAGCTCCAGATGCTTCCTGACAAGCCTCCGCCGACATTTCCCAGTGTGGCGGAAGTACCAGCTGCGCACCCTGAAGCACTCCGGGTGTCCCTGGTCTTCTTCCCCCCAGCACTTCCAGGTGTGGCGGAACTGCTGAGGCCCAGGGCTCCTCACGGATTGGGGCGCCCCCTGGCAGTGACCACGGGCTCCTACAGGGTTGAGCTTCAATGCTCTGTACCCGTGGTCCCCAAAGCCACCAAGGCGGTCGCCCCCTCGTGGTCTGAAGCAGGCACAAGTCCTCCTGTCCTCCTGGGCTGCATGCTCCCATCTCACTTCCGGGAGCCCTTAAACCCGTCACCATCGGTAAATGTTACCGATAAGCATGACAGTGAGGCACTACAATGGAGCACTCAGATGGTGCAAACAGTGCCAAGTGCTTTTATTAAAATCAACAAAACAACAATCAAAAACAAAGTCCAAATTAAAGTGCAGTGCTTTTAGAATCCTTCAATAAATAAATGATCCCATAAAAACAGAAGTGAAGTGGATGTTAAAATACAATAGAAAAAAGTCTTCATTAAATACGAGATTAAAACAATACTCGAAGCATCTCTTTAAAAACAAGCCTGGTGCATTCTTTAACTGCCTTCTCGGCCTTACTGCCTTCTTTAACTGCCTTCTTGTGCTCTCTCTCTCGCTCGCTGCACAGGGCAACTGGCTTGTTTGTCACACGAGTGTGTGGTCGTGAACAGATTGTAAGCTGGAGGGGTGATCGCACCCCAAGAGGACACAGACGCCCCTGGGAAAATCCCTGAAACACAGGAGGTTGTAGAAAACAGGAATTTTATTCAAACACTGCAAACAAACATTTGTAAGGAGCAATGTGAAGGTAGACTGTGTTTCAGGGGTTTTCCCAGGGGCGTCTGTGTCCTCTTGGGGTGCAATCACCCCTCCAGCTTACACTGGGGGGGGGGGGTGCCCTCAGTCTCGCTGGAGAGATCGGGTTCAATATCTAATTGGGGCTCTAGATTTTCCCCGACCGCTACCAGTTCTTCGTCTTCGTTTTCTTCTTCTTCTCTCCCCCCACTGAGTTTAATAGGCGACTGGACAACTGGTGCCCGACATTTATTAATTAGTTTAGGAAAAAGGGCATTTCTCCATCCTATGAGTAATAGCCAGGGGCAGGAGTCTGAAACAGCAGACCAAACTTTAAAGTGGCGACCCTTATAAGTCAAAGGAAGAAGTAATGTCTGATAGTCTTTAGCATCAACAGATAGTCTTTAGCATCACCATGTACACAACGTATCTTTACAGTCTCAGTGTCACTAAGGCATCTTTCATCAAGACAGTCTCGTTTGACAACACAAAGGTCACTGCCTGAGTCCAATAATGCTGAGATCTCTCGGCCCCCCAACTTCACCGGAATCAACAAGCCATCTTTTTAATCCAAAGAATAGGGAATATTTGAGCAACAAACCTCAGCCAATCCAATTTCCATTGATTGAGCTGGAGAGAAGCGACATTCTTTCGCCAAGTGACCAGGTTGATCACACCGGAAACATCTTTGGTCGGCTCTACTGCTGAAATATCCTCTGCGACGTCCACGGCCTCCCCGGCCTGCTCCCGTCTCCCCAGAAATAGGCATCTCATCCACAACCGGATTTCCCGGGGGCCTACCTGACCCCATTCAATTGTCAGGTACTGCAGCTTGTCTTTGTTGTAGCCGTCGATCGAAGCAACGAGAATGTCCTAGATGTTCGTTCATAGGTTGTGAGGTAGCACCAAACCCATCGCTCTTTCTCCAAGCGGACTGTGAACCTTTCAATCGTCTGGACATAATCGATAATGATTCAACATCATGACGCAGAAACTCATCTCGAAGAACTGTAGGTATCCCAGCCAGTAATATATTCATGACAACCTTTTCCACCATTCGCTCCATCACGTCATCCTCAAACCAGCGGTGCACTTTATGTATCAGATCTTGAATTTGTGCACGGATGGGACCGTCCATGTTTATTTTCCAGTCGTTAAGTGTAAAACCTTTAGCCAAAAAAGTCACAGTCTTACGTAACACAATTTGTTCCTTCAGGAAATCATAATTGCTGAGCTTATTGCGAGGCACATTCTGTAAGGAAAATAGAGCATCCGCAGACAAAAAAGGTGTGACGATAACGGCCCAGTGTCATTTGTCCCATCCCAATAAAGTTGCCACTTGCTCAAAGGCTAAAAGGAACATCTCTGGGTCATCGGATGGATCCATCTTCGTCAGCACATTCTTAGAATTGTCAGGAAGCGGAGGCAAAGGGATGTACTGTCGACGGTTATGAACCGGGACATTCAGATCAGGGATAGGGGGTGGGTCATCCTCTGGATCGTAAGGAAGTGGAACATTCTGAGCGATTTGAAGTAACTCCTCGGCATCCATCTGTGCAACCACGCCTGGTACCACTTGTCACGCTTGGGTCACAGATTTGCACAGAAACGCAGGAGGTTGTAGAAAACAGGAATTTTATTCAAACACTGCAAACAAACATTTGTTTCTTTTTCAAAAGCTTAAATGTGCTCCATGACAAGTCAGAGATGACAGTTCCGTTAGAAGCAGAGAATGTCAGAGAGAGAGAGAGAGACAAAAGCAAAACAATCAATTCCAAAACTGACAGGCGCTGCACAAGGCTTTTATGTAAGCGGAGTACCGCGCAGGGGTTTAATCACGCGTTATAGCGCAAGTGAGAAGGGTAAGGAGCAATGTGAAGGTAGATTGTGTTTCAGGGGTATTCTCTGTGGCGTCTGTTTCCTCTTGGGGTGCAATCACCCCTCCAGCTTACAAGATGCAAAAGTTTGGCAAACTTTTTGGTCGTAACCTGATTTGTACGTGGTCTGAGATGTTCGTGACCCAAGGTTCCACTGTATGTGATAAACAAAAGGCACAGGGCTGTGCAGATTGTAGTGAGTGGTTTTGGTTATTTCATGAACATTATTACCCTATTTTCCTACGGCCTTCGCGTGCAAGTATAAATGGCCTCAACTCAGTCTGCCATAAATCGGCACATGACTGTATATATTTGTTTGTTACTAAAGTTTATAACACAGATTAATCCTTAAGATAGAATGAGAAGCCTATATATCAAAATTTAGATAGTAGTATCTCCTTGTCCCAATGAAACTGGAGATATAATAGACAAGTATCCTTGACAAGGTAAAGTGTTGTGCATATACTTTCACAATCAAAGCGTTTAGTCAGAGCTGTCCATCACCAGAGTAGCAAACCAATTATCTCCGTGTCTAACATTGTGAGGTACAAAACATCATGTGGGTCAAAGACGCCATCCATGCATCAACCAGAGTGCTGAGTCTGAAAGCTGCCTAACACAACATTTTTCTTCTGATGCTGATGTTTATTTTTGCTAATCTTCAGTTTCCAGACCTTGAAGCTTTTTGACACGGAAGTGTGTATTTTTATTTGGGCTTTACAGCCAGACTGTACTATTACTTGCTAACTGTCTTTTAATTTATTTTATTTAGTTAATTTGCCTTCACTCTGTTTTTAATTTGACTCTTTGACTGTACATCTTGAGTGATTAAAGTAATAAAGTAGCTATAGTGAGTTTTAGGTGATGGGGTTGCCTCCTACTGAGAACTGGAACTCCCCAGCTCACTTCATTACAGCTTTTTTATGACTTAACCCTAATAAGATCTATTCTATATTGCAGAATAAAAAATAAAAAAATCGGCAGTGTGCTCTCTTTGACTTTCTCATATACTGAGATAGAGGAGAAGGTCATCAGAACCACTTACAGTTGCGCAATACATCTCAAATATCATATGTCTTTGTTTCTCATCATAATTAATTGATAGTATCGATACACAACCATTTATCTCTATTTATAATCAAACTTTATATTAAAATGATATTTTCGCACTTAGGGAGGTTGAAAACAGTGGTGGATTTTTTTCATGATTACATATACATTACCTAGATTATGTGTAAAGAGTTATAGTCACCTAAAACATAGAAAAACTGTTAGTATTATATAATATTCGTTGCAGTAAAAAAAGCATTTAGCTACATTTAATTATGATAATGATGGCAGAAATAAAAAAATATCATAAAATTAAATGTATTACTACCAGCATGACAGGGATATAGCAGCATACTGTTCCCATTACATCTTTATATTTACATGGCATGTCCAGTGTTTACTCGTTTTTGTTAAACTGATGATGTATAAATTAAAATACAATTAATAACAGTTCTTGAAAGAACATGCATTATGTTGAATAGTTTTTAATATTGTGTACACATTTATATTTCCATGATACAAAAAATTTGGATGGTTGCTTAAATAAAATGTTACTTCCGGTTGAGTAATTTTTCTCAAATTTCATATCTGTTTGCTTTTCATCATTATAAATATCTATACAAAATTTGAATCATCTATCTGTAATTATAACCACAGTTTACTGGAAAATTCACAAAAGTACTCAGTTAAAGTACCACTTCCGGTTGCCAGAAGTGGCCCAAAAGTTGATAGGATTCCTTATTTTTGATACAATGCAGGTATACAATGTCTTACTGACTGAAGTCAAAGCATTTTAACATGAGTTATCGTGTTTACACACAGACAGGTAATTTCAAAAATGGTATTTTCAGACTCAGGGAGGACTTAAACATCAAGATTCATCAAAATCTCGAGGTTGAATTTTTACACGATTCCTATACTTTCTTTATACTATGCATAAGAGAAAGTAACAAACAATAAAAAAAAAACAATTTCCAACTGCTTCTGAGACATCCTTGGACTCTATGATCACTGCAAATTAATTTAAATATTAACTCCTATGGAATTTGTTGAAAGATGTTACCTGACCAGTTTTCTAGTTTACCCTGACTGATTCTTTAGTGTCATTTAAATGTAAATGTTATTTAATCTTTTTATAGTAATTGTCAAATTCATTGAAATTGTTGAAAAAAAAAAAAAAAAAACTGCTACAAAGGGTACAGAAGAATGTGCCAAGTAAAAATATGCTCAACATTTCAGTAATAATTGAAAAATCTTGGAGCAGAATGTCAAGAGTACAATTCTGCAGGTGTTCATTGCTAAACTTGGATGTTTCAAGAATGATTCAGAGTGAATCACTTTAACATAAAGGACGTGTTAAAGATGTCCAGATTGGTCAAGTGCTTAGGGCGACGGACTTGGGTTTGAGATTGTAATATTTACCTTGATGCACACTTGAATGTGACAATCTTATTTCTATGGCAACCGACAGTAACTTAAAAATAACTTCCCTGCTTTAAACAACATTTGCAAAATAGAGACAGAATACTATTTTAATACTAAATCAGGCTTGCACGGGGCATGGCAAAGTATACATGTAATCACAGATGATAAGAAAACAAGAAAATAAGAATAAACACTAATGCCTCTTTGCCAGATAAGCTAAATTACTGACTCATTTCAATCCCAATAACACAAAAGAATTGGTAGAAACACTTTCCATGGTTTGTTTAAAATATTTGAACACCCAAAGGTGAAGTGTATAGCTCTTCAGTGAGAGTGAACACCCAAAAATCTGAATGTCCTGTAAGCACCCCTAGCTGTGCACTCTGAGCATGCGCTGATTAGCTCCTTTGAATCTATCCTGACATCTTCAGTATATTCCTGGCTAAACCTCCAGTCCTTACCTGCTTTAATAGGTCCCAAATTTACCACCACAATGAAAACTGGACCACTGCATGGTTGAGTGCTAAATCCTACACAGCACCCGTCTCTGTTAATAAGTGAGAAACAAACTACATTATGAACTTTGCCAAAGGAACAACGGCAATGTGTGCGATTATTAACAATGACACAACAGCCTATGGCTTGGGGGGATGGAGCTTCTTACTGAACAGTATGAAAACAACCATCTCTCTGTCAGAGTCAACAAAACAAAGAAACTATGTGTTCACATCAGGAGATTAGGAAGAGATTATCCGACGTCAATGCTACAGTGGGAAAAGTAGCTGAGTTTTCTTTTTTTTTTCTTTTTTTAGAGACCACAGTATGTGTGGGGAATGAATAGATACATTCATAATATTTCAAGCACAGAGAGTAGTCTGACAGAAATGGACTTATGATTTTACCTTTAGGTATAGAAGTCCAAGCGTTGTTAACAATTCTGTGTTCTCTGGGGAAAACCTGAATGTAAATGATTAAAAGAAAACAATCAAAACAAGAACAGAAATTTTAGTGCAGATTTGACTTTGTGAATTTAAGATGCCAATTGTCCACTTTATTTACTTTACTCGTGTCTATTAATAATGAACACCATTTATAAGAAGTAATATTTTGAAACCACATCTCAAATCAACAAAATACAACAAAAATACAAATATAAGAATTAGAAGAATGTGAATGATGTCAGTGTCTCTTTGCTTTTAATAGAATGACATTGACTTTGTACTGAAAGGCTCTGTAATATCAAAAATCATCTTACATAGAAAATATATTAAAATGCCTGGAAAGAGAAGCTTTAAATTGGCTGCAGTCTCACAACATCAAACAATATGCAGACACAATGCTAACAGTCTGTGAGAAACAGGCAGTGAATACTTAATATCATTAAGCACTGTATGTGCTTTAATCTCTCAACTTCAGAATGAACATCTCTTTATTTATGAATAATAAAGGCTTGCAATTTTATTGAGTTTAATTAAACGTATAAAGTAAGTATTCTGGCGTTACAGCGTTCTCTTATCGATCAACTTTCTGAAAAGGCTTCAAGATACGTGCCCTTGATGAGAATGGTATCCATCACAGGTCAGACTCAACGTTACTCACATGCACACTAGCCAATGTAGAGGAGCTAATCAAGCTGACTTGTGTGTGTTTGAAAGGTGCTCACTTTGTAGTTCAGCTGAAACATTTTCTTGAGTATTGTAAACTGTTCTAAATTCATCTTTTACTGAAGTCTGCAGAGTGAAATAGACAACACCTCACACTCCCATAGTAAACTTCAACTGGAGTACTTTGGGAGTTAATCTTCCTAAATGAGTAAGTGTTGTAATGTCATTGTTTTTATTTTATTTTCCAGACAAAATACTGCTCCACTTAAAAGTTTCATCAACAGTCTGGAAAAAAAAATAAGAAACAAGGTGTTGAGATGGGCAAATGTTTGAGGTGGGATTGTTTTGTTTCATAAAGAACAGTTATCACTCGCTTTGAAATTAACAACATAAACATAATAGTTACTGAAACGTCAAGTTTATATCTCCAAACATTTGTTTTTTAAAACTGTTAATTATGGATATTCTAAAAGACGTGTGTGTCCCCTGATGAACTCGGGTCTGATACTGGGCTGCTTCCTACTTTGTGCCCAGGGCTGCCAGGATAAATTCAGTTCTGCACAACACTGCACTGGATTAAGTACACTTGAGATGCACTGTATAAACTGTACTGCATGTATGTTTACACTGTCATTCAAATTGAATCAGTGGACAGAATTTCACTCTGTACTTAATACTAAATTTACATTAGCAGTTTATCTGACTCATAAAATAATAGAAAAACAACTATTTAATCCTGTAAACATAACAGGTTTCCGGTCATATGATACAGAAAACAAATAGTCTTTCCAAATCCACCACGTGTGCTTCATTCACTTACTCAACAGCCTTTTTGTAAACTTCAATAGCCTTATCAGTGTCTCCCTCTAGCATGTGCATCTTCCCAAGCATGATGAATGTGAGGTCATGTTTATTGAGCTGCAGAGCATAGTTCAGTTGTTCACTTGCCTAGGAAAAGTACAGTTTTATTAATCATTTGAAAAAAGACAAGACAATCAAACCATGAATCTTTAAACTAAAATAGAAGTTATATACCTTTTTATTACCAAGAACCAAGATCCAATAGTGTATATTCAAAATAATTAATATTCTCAAACCCAATTTAGCCGATTCAGGGTCAAGGGGGCCTGGGGTCTCTCCTAGTATCACTGGGCAAAAAAGCATGAAACAGCCCACAAGAGGGTGAACATATACTAGAGGGTCTAATTAAATTCACAATCATACACAGAAGGGCAGTTTTGTAATGGACAATTAGCCTAATCCACACTTCAGAGTACCCAATGGAAGGCCAAGGCAGATACGGGGGAGAATGTGCAAAATCAAAACAGACACCATCCAGATGTGGTGAGGAAGCAGTGCCACTCACTGCACACTCATGCCAACAATGCAAACTGTATATTAAGATTTTTTTTGTGTGCACAAGGCCAAATGAAAACTTCTGACTGATAAAACATCAGACAGCCAAATATTACAATAACCTCATGTGAAATGGTGTGATAAAACAAAAAAGTAGCATTATCCTAAAATGTTAAAAGAAATGCAAGCAAAAAATGTCAAGGATAAAAGATGACATTTTCCACTATAGCTTTATAAATGGTCTTTTTATCTCAAATCTAAATTGCTTGTGTATACAGTGAAATACCTTTACTACTTTGTAGTAAATTTGTAAATTTGGAACTGAAATAAAGACAATATGATGATCAGACTAGCTAGTTTGTGCAAAGTTATCTTCATATATAATATGCTATATATACGCACACATATATATACATGGCTGTCTGTTTGTCTGTCCAGGATTTTAAATCACCTGCAGCTCGCAAACCGTTTGACCTGAAATTTGGTACACATATACTACGTGACGTCTACTATTCGCTTTCGGGTGCGATTGTCCTCCAAGGTTATTCCTCTTTTTATTTTTATTTTATTGTAGAATCAGCTCTCGGCAGCGATCAGCAGGGCGGTTGTGCGGCAGATGCATACAGGTGCCGTTCTCATCCCTACCACCTTCGCTGTCACTTCCCCTACCTCTTCATATGTTAAATCATTCTTGAGGCAGATTGAAGACTTCATTTCCAGCTTAAGTGAAAAATTAAGGAAAACGTACTAAGTAATTGCAACACAAACACTGACTTAACCAGTTTTAACATGAAAAGATGCAGACGAAAGAAGAGAAGAAGCGGGCCGCTAGGGTGAAGAAAAGAAGAACTGCTCAGGAAGCAGCAAGCGCATCAACCTCTGAGCAAATGAATGCTAAACGTACAGAGAAAGAGAATGAAAACTTGGAATGGGCAAGTCAAGTGTAGTGCTGTTACTAGTCAATAATTACACTACAAACTGTTTATATTGTACTATTGTCATAGCTGGTTATGCCTCCATGTGACACCCAAAACAGGAGCACATGTAAACTAGAGGAAACAGGTGAGGGGCTTCAGATATCTCATGTTGCCAGGACCTTTTATAAAAAGAGTAGACAGAATGGTGAAAGCTCAGTTTACTTCTGGACTCCTATGTTCATCAAACTCAGCCATATGCAATTTATAACTCTCTTAAGAAGGGCCCTAGAGAGCTGGGGAAGCCTTTACCTTTGTAAGCAGTGGAACATTTACAGACAGACATGACCTGGAAAACTGTTGAGCTCAAAGGCCCTGAGGGAAGGGCTTTGGAAAGAACTGGATTGCTGCTTTAAGGAGGGCCTGAGGCTGTGCACGTCACAATTGAACTAATGTTACTTTTGCCATTTTTTTTTAATGATGGCTGTTCTTATTTGTGACTTAAGCAGCCTGTATTGTGGGATAAGAAAATATTGACAGATCGTCTGAGCACCTCGATATGCTTAATCAGTATGGTTCATAGCTTTATTTTTCTTTCACAGTTCTTTTTCTGATTAAGCACAAACTTGGAAATTACTCTGCATTTATCTTTGTTCTATCTATTATGCTCCCACGGCAACATAATGTAACATGTTTTACAGTAGGAGAATTATTAATGTTAGCTGATACAGGTAAAACAGTCGGCAAAACACACACACACAGACAGACACAGATACACACACAACACTTAGAAGCTTTTTCACCTTCAAAATACAAGGTGTCAAAGTATCAGAGTGTTTAAGACATCCACCTTACAGTTCTAGAGATCAAGACTTGACAGCCGCTGTTTGCCTGGCCTTATATCTGCGTTCTATGTTTGTCTCTCACATCCTAAAGACAAGCTTGTTAACTTAACTTGCAGCTTGTACACAGTGCTGTGTGTGTGGGCGACAGCTTGAGTATACGTGACAATGGACTATCACCCCATTACAGTTCGATGCTACCCTGTGCCTGGTGCTGCTGAGATAAACTCCAGGCTCCCAAAATGCTAAAATTTATCAGGTTCAGTAAGGGGATAGATATTTAATATAAAACAAATTATAAGTGACAATAAAATTAATGAATGAAAATATGAACTTGGAAAAACCGCATACTTACATTTTTAAAATCTTTTAGATGCATATAGCACACTCCAAGGTTGTGGCAGATTTCCTGCAATATATAAATATATTTTATGTACTGTACATACAACACACAGATTTGTTTTTAACATTATTTGTAAGATTTGCATACAAAAAGAGACAACTTGTAAATAAAAACAAAAGTGCTAAACATACCCAGTCCTGATTCAGTTTTGCTGCGTCATTGTAAACCTCAATTGCAGCTTTATGTTTTCCAAGCAAAAACCTATTAATGAAAAGGTGAGTAAATAAATACATTCGTACTTCAGACTTTCACTTTTCTGAATATTTTTATTTGCCTGGTGTTCTACTATTATATACTTTTAAAAAGGCAAAAAACATATTAACCTGAGGAAGCCCACTAACAGTTATTCTTTCTTTCTTTCTCTCTCTTTTTTTTGCTGTTTTAATTATTCTTTGATTTCCTGTGATAGAAAATAAACCCAAAAATAGTTAAGTCTATCTTGTGCTTGATGATGTGGGAATAGGCATTGCCTGTCTGAATACTGTATTACTCTATGTTTGCACAAAATATTAATATATAAAATTTCTTTTTTCATGTTAGGATATAGCAGGTTGGATAATGGATGGATGTTAAAATCCATATTGAATGCTTTTAAACGTTAACAGCACAACTAAGAATTATGAATACAGACAACCTAGTTCAACCACAATCTGACATTTACCAGTTTGACATTGGTGAAAGCGGCACAAAATACTGCCAACACAGAACTGCACTCTCTTCAGGACATACCATATGTAATACAATACTTCCTGCACAACCACTTTTCTCATTCCTCACTATTGGCAAACGGTACAGGGCCATTAGCACTCGCACCAGTAGATTTCATTGTTCCTACCCACAAGGTTGCTGAACACTGAATTATAAGAACAAATATACTGTAATATAACAAACAGAGTGTGCATATATATTTTATTTGTAAATGAACATAAAAAATGTATATGCAGGTGCCCTGTGCAGGGATTATTCCTGCCTTAATCCCTAAATCTGCATAGACAGGCTCCAGCTCCCCTGCAACTCTACTCAGGATAACATGCTTTGGTGGATGGATCAATAGATGGATGGATGGATGAATGTTGCAAGCTATCAAATGCATACTTTTTGAATTGATTTATCTATCTTTATATATTATATTATTGTCAAATGTCCTGACAAGACATACAAATATGAACATAATTGTAGTATATAGACATGACAGTAAACCCGACTTGTAAATATGGCTTGCATGCTAGTACGTTTATAGTATGTTATCATCATAACACTGTCTTATTCAGCAGCAAATCATTTTTACTATATGCCACTTAGCTTCAAATGATAGCTCTAATATTGTTGCTTTGGAAAGGAAAATTCTACTTTTTGTTGTAATCATCAACAGCAGGCGATAAATTCTCAGTGCCAGTATGATTAAACAGAAATCAGTTCCTAAACAGTGTATAATGCAGTTTTTGCTTTTTTATCCTATTTGTATATCTCTCTCTGTATGCAACTACATGCACCTTCAATAATATCTTGAAAATACTTAGAACACAGTGCTCAAGAATATTTTGTTTCAAGCCATTAATTGCATTGTAATGTCAGACAAAGATATTGACTAAATTTTACGCAGCCAGCTGCAGGTATGACTTGAAGGAAGTTACATTCTTCATACACTTGCCCTATGTCAAATGTCCATGTTGAAACCATTGTAGCAGCTGCAACCTAACTCCACAGTCCACGCCCATGTAATTCATGTAAGCCTGAAGCGATGCATGCCTCAAAATTAAACTTGTAAATCTGTGGAAAAAGCACAATGCTACATTTAACACTATCCCAAATACCTAAAATTAGAATCACATGCATTTGATCAGGTGCAAATGATAAGAACATCATTAGAGAAGGCGAGGTAGACACTCTCTCTGCAGACAGACACACTGCAGATGGCTGTGCCCAAAAGGTCATTAAAGACCTGGATCTTAGTTTTTATCAGGACACTCGCAAGTCCAGACACTCAGACTCCTCACTCATTCTCTTGAGAGCCCTGATCAGAGCCTCCATCAATTCCACAAAGATCACAGCATCGTTAGCAAAGTCAAGATTAGTAAATATTTCTTCACCAACAGATTCCCCACAGCCACTGGGCCCTACGACCTTGTCTAACACCAAGTCCATGCAAGCACTGAGCAGAGAAGGAGCAAGAACACAACCTTGACAAACTCCAGAATCAAATGGGAAAAACAGAAAGGTTCTGTCTCTACTCTGCACAGCACTCACAGCACCAGTGTACAAGCTGGCCATGATATCCAGCAACTTAGGAGGGACCCCGCAAAGTCTCAGGATGTCCTACAGGGCAGCTAATCAACAACTGAGTTGAACGCTTTACAAAAATCGACAAAGGCTGCAACGAGACTCTACCAATATTCGCATTTGTGCTCCATGACAACCCTTAGTGCCAGGATGTGGTTGATGATAGACTTCTTAGGTGTAAAACCCAAGTGTTCCGATCACTGGTAGGTGAGCAAGTGATCACAGATCCTATTGAGGATGAACTTAGCAAAGACTTTACCCAAAACCGAGAGAAAGGTTATCCCCCAATAGTTGCCACAATCTAGGCAATCATCCTTAACTTTCCAGATAAGGACGACAAGTCCCATTTTCCAGTCAGTTGGGATGACGCCAGTTTCCCTTGCAATGCCAGTAGGATAGCCTTACCACCAGCCTAGAGAAGTTCGCTACCCTCAGCTGGTTCACCACCTGTGCAATCACAGTGAGACTGGGTGGTTCACAGATAATTGGAGGATCAGCCTCAAGAACCATGGACCCAGAGATGTTCAGCGTCCTAGCCAGAGGATCAGCTTTAAAAAGCTGCTCAAAGTAACCAGCCCAGCAGGTCACAATTGCAGCTTCATCCATAAGGACCGTTCCATCACACACCCTGACTGCAACTCTCTGAGGAACACATCTGGATGTGCATAATGATTTGATTCCTCTGTGTGCAGGATGAGGGTCACTAGAGCATAGATGGTCTGTCACTTGCTCACAGATTCCTGTAACAAACGCCTTTTGATCTGCCCTCAGAGCCCTTGCAACCATCCGTCTTAGTTCCCGATACAGAGCAGAGTTACCATCAAGCCATGTGCTGCCACTCCTCTTGATGATATCCAGGGTGCCCTGCAAGATAAAACTTCTCCTTCTGTGAACTCTGGCAACACCAACACAACCCCCACTTCTGTAGACCCTGTAGTTTTGCAAGAACCTCCAGCATCTGCCCAGTACAATTGAAATTGATTTCCTTTGCTGCACCACCAGTATTGGAGTACCAAGTCCAATGATGTGGCTCAGGGTGCTGGAACCAGGATCCAGCGATCTGCATCCTCAGACCATTTGCAAAGTCATGGAACATGGAACCACTTTCACCATGGGTTGCCAGACGCACATGGACCGAGACAATCCTCACTGTCAGCCCTGTCAGTGCCAATGGTCGCAATGAAATCACCCATCACCATAAAAGTGTCACCTCACGGACACCCATCAACCACTGATTGAAGTTACAAATAAAATGTCTCCCTCACTGAGACATCATTCACCACGGTCAGAGCATATACTGAGACAAGAGACAAGGCACCCAGAGAGGGTCTTAATCGGAGTCTCATAATACACTTGTTGAAAGGAGTGACATCGGACACCATCGGAAGGAGCTGATCTGCTACAGCAACAGCTACTCCCAGAGTATGACAGCCAACAGAGCGACCAGACCAATACAAGGTGTACCCACCTACAGATGCCTGGCCAGTCCTAGGTCTGCACAACTCAGAGGGTTACCACTGAAATGTGGAGTTTACGAAGCTCCTCTGACAGCAGAGGAAGATGATCACCATGCCGGAGAGACAAGACGCTCCATGTACCTACATGGATGGACCGCCTGAAAATGGGATCCGAGTGCTGCCGTGCAGTGAGTGATGCCTCAGCACCACACCAGTTCTGATCCCCAACTGTCCTGACCCCATTTGCTCTCTGACAGTTTTGACTCTTCCAGGGACGAGGCTCCTGAGGGCTTTCCTCCATGCCCCCCATGTTTGTTACTTTGGATAAATTATTGCAAGGATTGTAAGGCCTTATAGAAAACCCTTAATTATACAAAACAGAAATGCTTCAAAATACCTGTATTAAATTTAATGGAATTAATTCTCCTTATGAGTGACATGTATATATTAGACCATTTCATGAGGTCCTACTTAATGAGCTACGTAACAAAATTAACATTTTGTTTGAGTAAACACTTAATTGCCTCTGTGACTGTAATACCCAGATCCACAAACACACTTTGACTTGTGTTTATTTTTGTAAGCCAAAGCTTTGACTCTCATCCTCTTTGAACCATTGTTATTCCACTGCAATGATAAAAAAAGGAGACTAAAATTGTTGTCTTGTCTTTAACAATACAGTAATAACTTTCACGTGTGCATGGTTTGTATGAAATGAAGAATCAAGACTTGAATAAAGCGCATTTACAGTGCAAATAAAAATAAATGTGATCATGCTGCCATATATCAGCACACTCCCTCTCACAACACTTTGTTTGATTATGTCTGTCCCACCAACATTTTATGCAAACCACCTGACTTATGCAGACGTTGCCAGAGGCAGAGCTTCCAACAAGTGAATGGCTACCTCTAATAAAGAGAGGCTTGGTATCCAATTCAAAATTCATATTGGGCTATAACAGCTATTGCATTAGTTTGAGTTTGTTTAAGAAAAAAATAAATCTATGAAATATAAACCTGAATAATATTAGATAGCAAATAAACACAAAATTCTACTCACAGAGATCTTGCAACTTGCTTTAGATTGTCAGAGCTTTGAGGGTTTAGAATAGCACATGTCTGAAATAGTTCCAATGACTCTTGTATCTTGCCTTCAAGACGAAATATAAGTGCTGGAAAAAAGTGTTTAGAAGTTAAAAATCATTAAGATATGTGCAAAAAATGTGAAGAAATACACTAAATAAATTCACCTTGTTTGAAATAAAACATGCTACTGCATCACAGCTTCAGAATCCTAAGTTAGAATGCAGGCTTGGGCTCTGCCTGTGCTGAGATAGTATGTTGGTAGCTTTGTCAGAGTGGGTTCTACTCCCATATCTCAAAGATGTGTGGCTGATGAGAGGTGAGGAGTGTGAGAGTGTGTGTGTGTGTGTGTGTGTGTGTGTGTGTGTGTGTGTGTGCGCGCATGCTGGGTGAGGGGTGTGTGTGAGTGAATGTATGGCGATGAGCTGGCTCCCCGAAACAGAATTAGTTACAGCCTTGGACCCAAAGCTGCTAGTACAGGCACCTGCTCCTAAATCTTAACTGGAAAAGCAGTTGAGACAATAAATGGATGAAGGGAGAATGAGGAAAAAGTATTTTTTTCAGAAAAAATGAGACCTAGGATTTGTCAAAAGCCTCTTGATGCTACTCCGCATGTCGGTCTTATTATATCAAACAGTATAAATACAGGCAGTGTCACTGAATGTAAATCAATTCCAGTATTGCAGATATGTGGATCACTGCTATGTGAAGTAACTTTAACATTCTTGAGTGCTTACCTTGTACATACACTGCATATTCACATGTCCCCTGAGCTTCCTGAAGCTGTTCTTTAATAATAGCCTGAAAAAGAGGTAGTACCATTAACTGGACAAGTTATGAAGAATCTGCATTTCACAGAGCAGCCGGCTTGTTTTCCACACCATCAACATAAGAAATAATCTAATAATATACTGCACCTCAAAAGGTTACAAAGAAACTAAGATTTCAGAGAGGGGAGCTACAGTATCTCATTGGTAAAGGTCACTTGTGAAACAAGAAAAGTGAGAAGTTTTACAGAGTTTTTGTATGAGACAACAGGCAGAAACTGCTCATATGTACAAAAGGCTAAGTAAACCTTCAACAAAGTAGACGAAGGTAATCAAAAAGTAGAAAGTAAAGGTATTGAGAAAGGCTCAGTATTGTAAAACAGTAAATAGTAATTATACAAGAGGAGAAAGTTTCATTTCAAAATTAATATTCCTAAAATCATTTAACAATGAGCTGCCTCCTCCTCTTCTTCTACCTTCTCTGAGAATGTTTTTATTTTTTTCTTTATTTAAAAAAAATTAAGTATGGACTGTAGAGATACAAATGTGAAGTCTTCTGATATGTCTTTCACTGTGAAAATAAAGCTCACTTCTTGTTTGTGATATTTTATGCATATTTTAAATCAGCTTCCTAAATCTTATGTATTGTATGATATATTTCAATTACAAAAAGACAATGTATATAGGAACTATACAGCTGCCTTTGCTGGTGCTTCTTTTTCACACCTACTTATGTAACACAATTTACACGAATTCCTTCTTGTGTAGGGGGGTTTAAAGAAACTTATGTACAATGAGACCTAATAAAATATTCTGCTTTAATTACAGTTGTGCTTGAACTTTTGTGAACCCTTTAGAATTTTCTATATTTCTGCATAAATATGACCTAAAACATCATCAGATCTTCACTCAAGTCCTAAAAGTACATAAAGAGATACCAGTTAAACAAATGAGACAAAAATATTATACTTGATCATTTATTTATTGAGGAAAATGATCAAATATTACAGTGGGCACCCTGTGTTATTTAAAGAACAGGAATCTATCAAAGTCTGCTCTTCACAACACATGTTTGTGGAAGTGTATCATGGCACGAAAAAAGGAAATTTCTGAGGACCTCAGAAAAAGAGTTGTTGATGCTCATCAGGCTGGAAAAGGTTACAAAACCATCTCTAAAGAGTTTGGACTCCACCAATCCACAGTCAGACAGATTGCGTACAAATGGATGAAATTCAAGACCATTGTTACCCTCCCCAGGAGTGGTCAACCAACAAAGATCACTCCAAGAGCAAGGCCTGTAATAGTCGGCGAGGTCACAAAGGACCCCAGGGTAACTTCTAAGCAACTGAAGGCCTCTCTCACATTGGCTAATGTTCATGTTCATGAGTCCACCATCAGGAGAACACTGAACAACAATGGTGTGCATGGCAGGGTTGCAAGGAGAAAGCCACTGCTCTCCAAAAAAAACATTGCTGCTCATCTGCAGTTTGCTAAAAATCATGTGGTCAAACCAGAAGGCTATTGGAATGTTTTGTGGACGGATGAGACCAAAACAGATCTTTTTGGTTTAAATGAAAAGCGTTATATTTGGAGAAAGGAAAACACTGCATTCCAGCATAAGAACCTTATCTCATCTGTGAAACATGGTGGTGGTAGTATCATGGTTTGGGCCTGGTTTGCTGCATCTGGGCCAGGATGGCTTGCCTTCATTGATGGAACAATGAATTCTGAATTATATCAGAGAATTCTAAATGAAAATGTCAGAATATCTGTCCATGAACTGAATCTCAAGAGATGGTGGGTCATACAGCAAGACAACGACCCTAAGCACACAAGTCGTTCTACCAAAGAATGGCTAAAGAAGAATAAAGTTAATATTTTGGAATGGCCAAGTCAAAGTCATGACCTTAATCCAATGTTGTGGAAGGACCTGAAGTGAGCAGTTAATGTGAGGAAACCCAACAACATCCCAGAGTTGAAGCTGTTCTGTACGGATGAATGGGCTAAAATTCCACCAAGCCGATGTGCAGGAATGATCAAAAGTTACCAGAAACGTTTAGTTGCAGTTATTGCTGCAAAGGGGGGGTCACACCAGATACTGAAAGCAAAGGTTCACATACTTTTGCCACTCACAAATATGTAATATTTTATCATCTTCCTTAATAAATAAATGCCCAAGTATAATATTTTTGTCTCATTTGTTTAACTGGTTTCTCTTTATCTACTTTTAGGACTTGAGTGAAAATGTGATGATGTTTTAGGTCATATTTATGCAGAAATATAGAAAATTCTAAAGGGTTCACAAACTTTCAAGCACAACTGTATTTATATATTAGTACCCTTTAAACATATTCATAAATTTGACCAGTTCTCTAATTTTAATTAATGAAAAAGCCTACACTGAAAAACTTTTATACCAAAGCATTGAAACTAAAAAAATACTGTTTTTAATGTTATATTCTTTAACGTTAAAGTAAATCTTAAGAAACGACATTGATGTTTGCATAACTGTAGCCTCCTTAGTGTTGTTTACCCCCCAAAAAATGAGCCAAAGGCAATGAATTTTGGTAACAATCAAAATGTTATGTGCAACAGAAACATGTCAAAACCAAAATTTCAACATAATTACAGTATGAAAGGTACATCTAGTGTCCACCACTGTACTGATTCAGATTTCGTCCTTCAAGTGACATGTGTTGAAACAGTAACCAAATCACATAGGCACTGTTTGAGCAGATGTTGAAAGACTTTTTCTAATAGTGTTTCTGTTTCTTGCACATGACAGAGTAGAATGTTAATGCTGGACCATCACGATAGTACAGACTATACCTGCCATCCCACTTGGGCCCTCTACCAGTGTAAAGCAGCGGTTCTTAAGCTCAGTCCTGGTGGCCTCCTGTGGCTGCTTCAGCCCTTTCTTCTTTTACTCGGAGTCCTACCTTAATTAACAAAGCCATCATTTCCAAGTTTCTCTTTTTTACAACCATCGGGAAATTACAAACTGGTTATGCTGCACTTTATTAAACAAAGCAGGAATTTCTATGTGTTAGATAGGCAAGAACGAATTCTTTCAAAGGTTTAAATTTATTATTTTTTAATGTTCTTGGTATTTAGACAATTATTTACCAATAAGCACACAAGTGGGTAACACTGAAGTAGTCGCTCCTTTCAGAATCATCTGTGCTGCTGTCTGTTCTGACCATCATTGTCAGTGTTCAGATACAATTAAGAAAGGAAACTCCACAGAAAAGAAGAAATAAAAGTAGGTAAAAAAAACAAAATAAGCAATTAAGGATACAGAAAAAAGATACAAGTATGTGTTATTTTTTGACATACAGTATGCAAATCTGACACTACTGCACTTTTCTCAATGCAAAATAAAAATAAAAAAAAAAAAACCTGTCAGCTAATTAAACAATGAGACCAATTAAAGACAACAATGACTGACTGATTGAAAAGCTGGCTGGAACAAAAACCTGCAGCCACCGGGGTCCTTCAGGACTAAACGTTGAAAACCACTGGTGCAAAGTATCAAGTTAAAAATGTACCCAGAGCTCACTTTGCACAGCATTTGTAGCATACAAGACTTTCATCTATACTTATGTCACAATCCAAATACTGTACACACTTTCCGTAAATTTGTGATGTTAGTGTGATACACACCCCACAGTTTGTACAGTTTCAGTGTTGGGTTAGTGGCTTTGTCATAGTCATCATTATTAGTAAAATGAAGGTATTTCATATGGAATACGAAAACAGCACTGACTCATGACTTTGCCAAAAAATGGGTGTCTGCAACAATTGGCTTGTGGACCAGTACCATTTCTGCACTGGTTTACCAACAATGCCCTGCAGTATCGGGAGACTGAAAAACAATGACAGGCTGCCAGTAACTGCAACAAGCAAATAGTTTACTGTGACTTTTCTGACACTGCTCAGAATAACATTTTCTCCACCAGACTATCATTGACAAATCAAAAATAGTCCAGATAAACAAGATCAACAGACATCTTTAGACCAGAGTTACCTGTAAATTGGCAACAGTGAGGTGCAGGATTGTTAGCAGTAGCATGAAGTCAACACCAAACACAAACAAACATCACTGAAACTTGGCATGTCAGAATCTACCAAATAGGGGTTAGTTTCACTGTATGTTTCAATGTCTGATGACACTTCACATCGTCATCACTGTCAGTTGACTCAACAACAGTTCAGCCAGATGTTATTCCATCTGTTAGATGAAGACAGAACGCTCTCCCGAGTTATTTGGGTTTTGCACTGTAAAGTGGATGATTACACAAAACCCCAAGCCTGACTCAAGCTTAACTGTATTAGCATTGAATTCCAAGCCCAAATCACACACCTTAATGCCAAGGAGGTTAATACTTTGCTAAACATTTTGCCATTATTACACCTTCACATTTTTTTTTTTAAGTATGTATAAGTTTGCAAGCTTTTCAGTGCTAATTCTCATAAAAATTGACAAAATGTAGCCGTGTGGAGAAATTATGCATAAGGGAAGCACCAATAGAAAATAGCAAAAATATTCGCTTTAAAGCTGAGTTTTTGCCTTTTTTTCTTCATAAACTACTATTTTTTTTTTTTTTTTTTATTTACTATAAAGGAACATCGTATCCATTTCTCATACAGTTTGTACATTCTTATATGGCAAATGGTTAACTACCTTACAGGTTTCATAATCTTTCTGGATATAGTGAAGATGAATCAACCAGTTCCTTCTTTCCAAAATTGGTAACTCTTGCACTGCAGGAAAAATAAGAAAGACATGAAACTGTCAACATAATGACACTACCAATACACTATAATATGTGCAATGAAAATTACTTGTTTAAAATGTTTTTCTGCTACAATAATTACTTTATACACTTCCCTCATATTGCAGCTTAATTTCTGAATAATTTTACAAATGATCTTCATCATTTATTTTTCTAAGATTTGTTTAAGTTTCTTTTAACTAAATGTCAAGTTGCACAAAGTTTGTTTTCAACAGGGGTTGCTTTCTTGTGTGCCTGAGTGAATTTCAGACTACATCAGGCAGACAGCGTGGTATAAAAGCAAATGTGTTGGATTGCCGTCGGTGTAATACTAAGTATGTTACTCTGATAAAATGCTGTAAAGGCACAAATATAAGTCTGTTTAAACAGCTCATATTATAGAGTACTTCTGTATGTGGGATGTTTTAAACCAGATGTGCTCAAATTTTATTTTCCATGAGGACACAGTGGCTGTAACCAAATTCAAAAATAGCAACCAAAACTTTTGGTTTAGTAACATGCCATATAATTAGATATCCCAAACCTTGTACCTGCTATTGTTCTACTGTGTCATACGTATATTCCATCCAGCATACACTATTCTAGAAAAATCAACAGAATGCACTGGCAAAGATTAGAACCGCTAAATCCTTCATCTTTTCACTTTCTCCATATTTCATAAATGGAGGAAGCACTCCTTTCATAAAAAAAAAAAATCAATTTCAAGTTTTTAATGAGAAAAAACTTTCTAAAAGTAGACTCCAATTTAATAAAAGTCACAGTGGCAGGAAGCATTTTTCTAAATTTCAACAACAAGTCACATTATTATTCATTTTGAAATAACAGACAGCGAGTTACAGAAGAGAAGTGCAACAAAGGAGCGCAGTGGCAAACCCAGAGTATCAACTGGGCTTTAGAGAGCCTGCTAGGGAGAAGAGTGCTGGGAAGGACAACTCAGAGATAAACATTTACTTTTAAGAAAGAAGTGGGCTCCATGGAGAAGACAGGTTACATCTTTGTTTAAATTCAACTTCTAGCTGAGTCTCCATTACAGTTCATGCCCACTAAAAATGTTTGTGCAGTTTTATAGGTTATTCTTATTGTCAAATGCACCAAATCCTGCTGAAAGTCTGATTCATTTAATCTTTACAAGTGGTTGTATGGTTTTTCACAACTACCCATAATTCACTACAAACAAATAATGAAGAATATTTAAACATTAAAACAATTTTTAAACATACCTTTTTTTGATCGTGGTTTCTTATAATCAATAGAAACTGGAAGCTGAAGACTCTAAAGAAAACAATAATTAGAATTAGCTACCTTATAAACACTAACTTAACATCACTGAATGTTCACAAAGACATTAGAGTCCAGTAAAGTCTACCCAGTGAAAAACCTATTATTTAAACATAGAGAAAAGAACATGTTTTTTTCTAGTTCTGTCATTTCTTACATATAATTTTCTTTAATAATCAGAAGCAAGAGTTTGCTGCTCTAGGTCACGTCAGAGCAGATGATGTCAAATACGAGCCTCATTACAATAAAGTCACCAGACAATCTCTGAATATTGGCGTTAGCTACAGTGAATTTCTATAATCAGAAGTATTAAATAGGAGTGTCCGCTTAGTGTGTATAAAAGAAAAAATAAAACAAAACAAAAAGAGTGTTTTTCACTATGTCAGCCTCTTACCAGGATTATATAGACTGCACTATTTCAAGAGCTGACTGGAGACCTGGACTACATTTAAAAGACTGGCTGCTGCATTGGGAGGAAGACAGAACAGATCCCTGCAGTGAGTGGCTTCAAAATTCACACTTAAACGATGAGTTCAATATTTTTCAAGCCAATGTTATTTCTTCACAATAATTGTATACATTACTTATAAATTTGTGTTCTAAAGTGAAGTATTTTTTAATCAATTTTAAAAATACTTTGTTCTTGCAGCTTACAATTAATGAGGTTTAAGGGTACACAATTCCACAGGTAAATGAAGAAGTCAAAACTTAACCAAAAGTGTTACTGAGCACGGATCCACGTCTTGAGATTATACTCATAGTACAAAACAGCACATCCCTGTTATTTTAAGAAGGTAAAAAAGAAAACTGTTGTTGTGAGATTCAGCCGTTTTAAAAGTAGACCAGCTGTATGTTCCAGTTCGCCAACTATACTGTTCATCTTCCTTCGGGTGGATTCACCTTGAAAGGATATCACCAAGCACCCCTCCTTATTGACATTACTGAATGCTGATGTATAGATGTGAACCGAAGTCTCTGTTCTGTAGACAACTAGACAATAATAACAGAACAGGGCACAATTATGGTCACTTTCATTCTTTCATTTATATGGAAAGTTATTTCTTTATGTCGCAAAGCCTGCCTACTGCCATTACAGCTTCTTGAACTTTCATGTGCCAGCCTGCCCGTTCAAATGTCACTGTATTTTGCTACTTGCATTGCAAGCATATGAGGGGAAGAAAAAAAAAAAGTTTCAGCTAATAACTTGTTCACAGTATAATCACGTCCCACAAAAAGGGATAGACAATGCCATGCAATATTTTTTATCCCATTTCTAATTGTACTCACTTCATCCCCGGCTACCCCACCAACGAAACCACCCCAGGAAAAGGGAGAAAAGAGTGCAATTACAAAAGAAAAATCGAATGAAACTGTGGCTGGGGGGGCCAGGTTTGGGGGGAGAGAGGCTGAATTAATCAAAATTAGAAACAGGATAAATAGTCTTACAAGGATGTGTCGATCATTTCAGTGGCATCACAGAGAAAAAGGGCAGATTATACCATGAACAAGTCTCCTGTCCTCACGCGCTGGTGACAGCCCCTTGCAACTTTCAAGGGGCAGAGAAACACTGGTTTAGGTGTATGTGTCTCTATGACTCTGTGCCCTGGGCTGCCAGCAAAGGGATTGTATCCACCCGCGTAACCCAGCACTGGAAGAAGCTGGTATGAAAATGCACGTATGTATTTAGTTTATTCCACACATGAAATACAAGACAAAAGCAACAACAAGAAAATAAATAAACCTTTCTAGGGCAGGAGAAGACAGATGAATTGCAGCACAGAAAACCAATCTATTGTACAAAATGTAAGCTTCCCCTGTGTCTAGTGGTAAACGAAATTGTTCCAAGGACTGGCAAGAAAAAAATAACAACAAACTGTTTATTTGTTGCTTTACAGTGACAAAAAGTGTTTGTGTGTATTTCTAGAAAATTAAAAAATATAACTGCAACTCTAATACTTGTTTTGAGAGATTGTTTAGGTGCAAGAGACTAAATGCTTCCAAAAAGGGACAATGTTTTCAAACAGAGGGACACCTGGTGCCAAACAGCAGACAGACTGGGGCACAAAAGAAACTTGATTCTAGAGTTGTGCATCATAAAATGTCTTGGTTATGAACCCTGTAATCCTGGTTTTTTTGTGTTTTATTTAGTTGATATTGGTGTAAACATAATCATATACATTAAATGCTTTATTTTAAAAATCTGAAGTGTTGTGCTTGATACTCTTTATCCAGTTGCAGCTTCTTTATTATCATAAATGAGTAATAGCCATTTATTTCTGGGTATGTTATTTAGGGGCAACAATTCCTGAAACCCCTTAGTGCATAAACTTAGATTAATTTGTAAAGGTTTTGTTTTCACTTTGACATTTAAGAGTCTGTTTCTGATGATTGTTATCAAAATAATCATTTAGAGTTTCGGTAAGGCAACATAACATGACAAAGTCCAAGGGGTATACAAGTTCTGTAGGCACTGTATGTGCATCACTGCATACAAAGGCGTATTCATGAAAAGAAAGATAGAAAATAAGCTTTGGAATCTAATTAAGTACACTATTAGTGTGAAATCAGACAAAGTAGATGGAAGAAGACCAGATGAGTGTCAGTTCAAGATTCAATGAGCTACAGAAAAATAAAGCAAACAGACCACCTGGGTAAAGAGAGGCTTAGCAGGTGATAAAGGCTAAGGAGGAGACAGAGAAGGAACGGCATCAATCAGGGAGGGAGCAAGACAAACAAAAGTATAAGGAGACAAACAAGGGGGAAACAGGAAAGTGGTAAGGGCACAGGCTTTGGAGAAGGTGTAAGAATAACTGGAGGAAAAAGAGAGATGGGAAGAGAGTGATTTTTAGATTAAAGATGAGCAAAATGTGGTTTTGAGTGAACATTATATAATCAAGAAGAGATGAAAAGAGCACTTTGAAAAGCAGTTCAATAAAGAAAACCCAAGGGGATGGAGTTCCAAATGAAAGGCTAGTGCCAAGAAAAAGGAGACACTGATAAGAATGAAGAATGGAAAGGCAACAGTACTGGATGAAATACCAGTGAAAGTCTGGAAAAGTTTAGGAGAAGAAGCAGATGATCTTTGAACAGGAGAAAATACCAGAGGAGAGAAGGATAATGTGATTGTGCCCATTTATAAGAAGAAGAAAGATATTCAGGATTGTGGAAACTATAGAGGACTAAAGCTTATCTCACACATGATAAAAATCTGGGAGAGGGCTATAGAGAGAATTTTTAAGAAATAGACCACCACTGGGGAGGAGCAGTTTGGTTTCATGTCAGGCAGAGAAACAACTGGCTCAGTCTTTGCACTGAGAGCTCATAAAGAAGCCCATAGAAAAACAGAAAGGCTTGCATAAGGTGTTTATTGATTTGAAGAAAGCTTATAATAGGGTGTCACATGAAAATAGTCGGAGGGGCATGACAGAGTAGGTGGCACCAGAGAAACACGTGCCAATTTTACGGGATATGTACAAGGAAATGAGAACCCTAGATGGAAGCAGCATTGGGTAACACAAAATCCTAGTTACAGTAGGCCTACACCAGGGATCGTTTATAAGCCCTTACCTCTTTGATCTGGTTATGTATTTGCTGACTTGTGGGATAAAAGACCAATCCCCCCCCCCCACCCCCTGATGTATGCTATTTGGTGATGACGCTGTCTTGTGTAGTACCAGAAGGGAGGAAATGAAGAGGAAGGGCTCCAGAAGATAGTGAAGATAAACAGGAAGAAAACAGAGCTCCATCCATCCCTTTTCTGATGCTTATCCAGCTCTAGATTGCAGAGACAGCACTCTAAGCAAAGATGTCCAGACATCCCCTTTACCCACCACATTCTCCATGGGGACTCCCAGGCCAGTAGCGAGATATAATCTCTCCAATGTATCCTGGGTCCGTCTTGAGCTCTGTTCCCACTTGGACACTGCCCAAAACACCTCTGCAGAGAAACATCCAGGAGGCATCCTAATCAGATGCCCCAGCCACCTCAACTGTGTGTTGGAGTGGCAGCTTTGCTTTGAGCTCCTCCTGAATGTCTGCACTGTTTACCCTATCTCTATGGCTGAGCCCAGATACTCTGTGAAGGAAACTCCGTTCTAACACTTTTATTACGTGTTTGAGTTCTTTCCATCATTACTCACAGCTTGCGATCATAGGTGAAAGCAGGAACATAGATTGACCAGTAAATCGAGAGCTTCACCTTTCACCTCAGCTTCCTCTTCACCACAACTGACCAGTACAACGTCCACATTACTGTGGATTCTGCTCCAATCTCCCCGTTCCTTTCTGTTCCCCTAACTCATGAACAAGATCCAGAGATACTTAAACTACTCTACTTGAGGAAGGGCCCCTTCTCCAATACAGAGAGGGCACGCCACTCTTTTCCGGCCATGAACCATGAGCTCGGACTTAGAGGTGCTGATCGTCATCTCAGCCTTTCACACTCGCCTGCAAACCACCCCAGTGCGGTCACAGACCGATGAAGGCAGTAGGACCACATCCTCTGGAAAAAACAAAGACGTGATCCTGAGACCACATGCCTGGACACCTTCTAGACAAGAAGGCATACTATTTGAGGTTTAATGATGATCTGGATTCAGAAGTTAGCCTGCAGAGAGAGCTATTGAAAATATATAATAATAAACACCTAGGATCAGTGGTAGTCCAAGATGGAGAATTGGATGCAGAGATACCCCACACAACACAGTGTGGATGGAACATTTGGAAGAAGATATTAGGAGTATTGTGTGTTCAAAGAATCAAGAAGAAGGTTAAAGGTAAGGCTTTTAAGACAGTAGTGTAACAAATGATAATGTATGGAGATGAGACATGGCCAGTAAAGGGAGTGCAGGAGAAAAAGCTGGATGTGGAGGAAATGAGAAAATTGAGATGGATTTGCAGAGTTACAAAAAAAGGACAGAATAAAAAATACAATCAGAGATGCAACAAAAGAATGAGAGCTATCTAAGAAAGTATGGGAAGTAGGATGAAGTGTTAGGGACACATGATGAGCAAAGACAATTAAAAGAAGAGCGATGCAAATGAAAGTACAAGGGGAGAGAAAGCAAGGGAGGCTGACACAAAGGTGGACAGATGAAGTAAAAGAAGATCTGAAAGAAAAAGGGTCCGACTGAGGAGGTGGTGCAGGAACAAGCTGAATACAGAACACTGATCAAACACTTTGAAACTCATTCTCCTTTTAAGAGACGAAGAGGAAAATATGGTAAACTAAACATGCTTTGTAAGTTGCCGTGGATAAAGCCATCTGCTAAATAAATAATCATATAATACAGTTCTATTAAATATAATCAGTTGTTCATTTGCCTTTTCAATCTAGTTTAGAACAAAACAAAGCAAATCTTCAGCATCCATTGATCCTATGGATTTTGATATGGAACAATTGTGATTTAACTGAGAAAGATTCTATAAATTCAAAGAATTTTAAAAGGGCACCGGGACAGAGAGACATCATAATTGCCAAGACTAGAAGGACGACTGCAAAAGAGAAGACAACTCGGTCTGACATTGCCACCTACAGACTGCCTGGTTTAAGAAATCAAAGACTGCAACAACCAAAGCCATAGCCACCTGAAACGAAGCTTGCTGTGAGACTGATTTGAACTGTTTAGGTTGTATGCTTTCATATCTAACATTTACACCTGGATTATCTTTGAAATAATTAATATATATAATTAATAATTAAAATAGTTTGAGGATTGCTTTGCTAAAGTTGTCTTCTTGTTTACTGATATTAAGCAATGACCAATGATTGTTAATAAAACGAGCCATGTCCATTTAGGTTACATTCTGTCAGGGGTCGTGACCAGCCCTTGGCTTCTGTTAGACTGTGTAGCCCTTTCAAAGGTAGCCATTGGGATACAAACGCCCGGCAGGAGTAGACATTCCTGGCCTTTGCTGGGGTATTCTGAAGTGTAGCCCTTTCAGGGGAAGCAATCTGAAGACCCGTAAGTGAATCCCAGCAGGGACGCCTCGTGAGCAGAGCAGTTTCTAGCCCCTGGTAAGGTATTGAAGTTGAGGTAGCTGGCCTTGGCCACTGTTGAAATATTCTTGCTTTATATTTGAGTTTATCTGTGCTGAGTGATATGTATGACTTAAGGCTAACAGTTTAGACATTTCCAGTATTAACTTGTCCACCAACACAAAAAGAGCCTTAGAGGTTAAAGTGCCTTTCCTGGACACTTTTACACACATAACAGATTTTGTGTGCCAGGCCTACATATTAATGACAAGTTAACTCGTGTGTGTGACTGGCAGTGCAGGGGGATGGTAGTAAACGGTCAATGTTTTATCTGACTGATAGGCAAGAGTTTGTTAGTCTTGGCAACAGCAGGTCCAGCACAGTGCCAGTCATACAAGGAGCTCCACAGGGCTCTGTCCTCGGTCCTCTGCTTTTCTGTATTTATATGCTTCCCCTTGGCCATATTATTCATAGCTTTGGACTGGGTTATCATTTTTATGCAGACGATACTGAACTCTATTTCAATGTTAAAAGCGAAACTTCATCAGAACTTTCTCAGCTCACAACTTGAATCAGTGAGAAGAACTCTTTAAATTTAAATTAACAAAACTGAACTCCTGCAAATTGGGACTAAAGTGCAACTTAATAAAATGAGCTCCTTCCCAGTCCATCTTGGCGGTGATCTCATCACACCTGCCTCTACTGCAAAGAATCTTGGTGTCATTTTTGATTCCTCCCTTTCTTACTCCGCCCACATAAATCACATTAAGAAACTTTCTTACTTTCACCTCCGTAACATATCCCGTGTTCGCTCCTTCCTCTCCTTTTCCAATGCTGAGAAACTTGTCCATGCTTTTATCACATCCCGCATTGATTATTGTAACTCGCTGTTGGCAGGTGTCCCTTCTAATCTTATATCACAGCTCCAGCTTATTCAAAACTCGGCTGCAAGAGTCCTTACACGGACCAGCAGCAGCGAGCACATCACACCCATCCTGCTCTGTCTTCACTGGCTCCCTGTGTCTTACAGAATCGAATATAAAATCCTACTAATAACCTACAAAGCTTTAAATAACCTTGCACCAAGCTACATCAGTGACCTTCTCCATCACTATGTGCCTGCCCGCTCACTAAGGTCCTCTGATTCTGGTAATCTTGTTGTGCCCCACACTAATCTATACTCCATGGGTGACAGGGCCTTCAGCAGTATAGCGCCCAGACTCTGGAATGACCTACCGAAATTAATCAGGTCAGCTGACTCCATGAATTCTTTTAAAAAACAACTCAAAACTCATCTGTTCAGGAAGGCTTTTAGCTCTACTTGACTTCATTCCCCTTCTCTCAGTTTACCTCTATGCCAAGATGCTCATGTAACCTGTGTGTGTGTGCTAGACCATCAGTTCTGTTGTCTGTTAGGCTTTCTCTGAATTTACTGTCTTACTCTTCTTGCCACTGTCATGTTCTAGATTAAAAAAGATTAAAACTCATGCAGGAAACAGGCAATCTAACTTCTAACCGTCATGCAGGAAACAGGCAATCTAACCGAAAGGTATGTGTTTGCTCCAGCTGGAAAAGAAGCCTGTGTGTTTCGTGTGCACTTATCAGCGATGAAGGTGTACAAGAGAAGAAGGCACTTCAACACTGACCTTGCACTGGGATCCGATGTTCTAGCCTTGTGCTTTCAGTATTAATGTACTACTCCATTTTGAGCTTACATTGAACAATAGAGCACTGCTACATTGGATATTAGCAAAGAAGAAACGACGGTTATAGAATTACAATCAATTATAGTTAGAACTAAAAATTCTGAGAACACAATGTATGGCCCCTTGACTACTAGCATCATTATAATAATCTGTCCCTGATTCAGAACTAAATGAAGAGCCCTGCGCTACATTGTACTCTTTAATTTACAAAGACTTTCCAACTTGACGTGCTTTGCACAAGTCTCAGTGCAGGTGACAGTTAGACGTACAAATGTAAAGCACATGCGGCCATAATGTTGAGTCCGCGCCCCACGACTTTGTCTGCTACAAGACCGCATTACATTAAGGCTTCTTTAATCGGATTATAGAAGAGGTCATAACCAGATTAAAGTCTCTTTTCCTTATTGACACTACAAGCTACAACTATAGTAGTTTCCTTACAACCTCTTGAAGAAACACAAAGCATACAGCACATTTTTAAATGTTTTTAAGACTTCCATTAATAGCCTGCTTGTTTTGTGTATTATAACCCGGACAGCTGCTAACGGCTGTGGATTTATTTAGACTTCAGAATCCGCGCTCACAGTTTCAGACTTGCACAAAATATACAAATAGAAACCTTTTTAAGATAAACCATGTTGTTTGTGGAATGCAGACTTTTTTTAATCCTAAAAAAAATTGGAGGGGCTAAGGCACTAAAGAATGCAATAATGTTGGACACTATTCATACTTTATAAACTTTAGTTTTAAAAAATCATGAAAGTGGCAACTCCTTTAAGGACTAATTAATGACATTAAATACGCATCACGTAATTATTATACCCTGTTTGAAGTTCAAATAAAACAAAACAATATACATTAATATAAACAAAACCTGCAAACCTGCATGCAGTAAGAATGAATCTCAGATTGAATTGCTTTTCACACATAAACTAAATCAAAACTTTTATGCCCGTCCATTTACCGAAGCAACCCTATTTCTGCACCACTTACTCCAGACGACCCTCGAACACCAACACCGGTCCAACTGGGAGTTTGGAGCCCGTTAACACGAACGTTTATGCCAGCCTAATGTGGATAAGGCCCTTAAGCTGAAAATTACTCGGGGTGCTGTCACTGCGCTCTGACCCCCAAACGTCAAGCGAAAAGACCACTTGCCCTCGGGGATTAATACAGCGTATCAAATAGGATCAACCACTGTACGGGTATGAGAGAGACTCGGGAGTAAGCTGCACTAAACACTACGCCACCATGCCATTCTAAGAAGAAGTTAGGAATTAAAAACAATATGGCTTAAGGTTGCTTGCTTAAGGTACATGTCAAGTTTTCAATTTTTTAATTACTAAAAAAAATACCAAAAGCAGTTTTACATTTACAAGTGAACCGTGCCAGTAAAACCAATGTAGGCTGCAATTCATTTCTCACTTTCTTCAGAAAACGACCCATATTTACAGCTTTCTGTCAACCTGCAGACGCTCGTGACTCCCTGTACTTCACACAAACAAACGTACCGTTTCTCGTGCAGCCGCCTCCTCCTCCGCCATGTTTAGTCAGCAACAGGAAGTTGACGGTTTCCAAGGTTACAGCGCCCCGGAATCACATCCTTGACGGGGCTCCCGAGGCTCCTACGCCTGTTGTGGTCGCCGCCCGATTTGACAGAATATAAAAGTTTGGGTGGGCTCCGGCTGATCTGCGACCCAGCTCAGGATGGCCAGGCTAGGAAGATGGATGGTAATAAGGCATATATTGAATTGATAAAGCGTCACTTATACATGTAAGAATTAAACGTAAAATACCGCATCCTCAAATCTAAGCGTTTACTAATTGTGTTTATTTATTTATTTGAAGTGTTTTATGTCTTCAGAACCTCTGGACTAATACACTTAATAAATGTGCTCATTTTTCTTTACAACGACTGGGAAAATGGATTAAATATGTGTTGTGCTGTAGATGTTTGAAGTCATTCCTTAGAAGTGAAGCGTCAGGACGCGTTGCGCGGCGAAAACAATTGGGTGGGCAAGCCGTAAGTCTGCACCTCAGACAAGTTAATCACCCGTGTAGAATTATCATTAAAAGCACATTATAAATATTGTGAGCGATTGATTATCAGTTAGTATGAATAAGCTAACAAAAAAGACTGAATTAATTAAATTAGCTTTAGGAATTTATGAAAACATGTTTATACTAGAAATGAACAACAAGAAATTCATATGTTATGTATGCAGGTGAACAGACAGATGAGGCTACAACAACTTCCATTATGTAACAGCTTACAAAGGCTGCACTATTGCATGACCACATTTTTCTGACACCTTAATCCAATCTTTATCTACATGTTGAGATGCAGTTGGTTCCATTTCTATTGTTTTTATCAGTTGGAGCACAGGCAGGTGAAGTGACTTGCTCAGAGTCACACCGTGTCAGCAGCAGGATTTGAACCTTCAACCTCAGGGTTTGAGTATGACAGAGCAGTAATATTGCCTAGAGCAGGCAATGCATACAAACTGAGCAATTGTGCAAGTTAGTGATGCCCCCAATGGATCAATGACAACTCAAAAGGAGTGACAAACCAGCAAGTGACACTGGAGAGACCGTGCAGACAACAACCTGCCCAGGTGCTTCACCAGTCGCAGCTCTATGAGTGAGTGACAAAGACTATAAGCCACTTTTGAAAGAAAAAAAAAAAAAACATACATGACATCTTGGCTACTGCTTGCCAGATGACACGTGGTGGGAGACTCAAAATTCAGCTGAAAGAAGGTTTTGTGGTCTGATGAACCATAATACAGTTTTTGGCTATCAAAATAAACGCTGCACTTTTAAAAAAACACCCCAACCACTCCGTAAAGCATTGTGGTGGTGCTGGTAGTAGGCAGCATTAGGATGTGGAGATGGTCCTCTACAACAGGTCCTGGAAGACTTGTGAGGGTGGAGAGTAAAATGAATACAGCAATAATATACAAGGCAATCCCGGAGGAAAACCTGGTGCCATCTGCAAGAAACCTGCGTATTGGGAGAAAATTTCTTTTCTAGCAAGATCATGACAAAAACCAGAAAGCTACACAAGACCTGGACAAAAACAACAGGGCTAATGTCCTGGGGCCTCGTGTATAAAATGTGCTTACGTTCAGAAATGTGTGCATTTCCTACACAAAATGCAGAATTAACAAAGCACAAACTTACAAAAATTAGCTTCAAACTATGGCACATTTCATCCATCTGTATGTCATACACAAGACATTTTTTGTACCAAATGGCAGGACCATGAAGTGAACAGAAAATCTCATTTTGTTGCACATTCCAATGTCCATCCATCCATTATCCAACCCGCTATATCCTAACTACAGCGTCACGGGGGTCTGCTGGAGCCAATCCCAGCCAACAAACGGCACAAGGCAGGAAACAAACCCCGGGCAGGGCACCAGCCCACCGCAGGGCCCACACACACACACTAGGGACAATTCAGGATCGCCAATTCACCTAACCTGCATGTCTTTGGACTGTGGGAGGAAGCCGGAGTACCCGGAGGAAACACATTCCAATGTTCCTGAATTAATTACATTACAGGTAACTGACAAGTTCTGTCAATGCATCGGTGTTCAGTGCTGGTAATAACTCCTGAAGCTTATGCTTGTTAAATGCTTTTAGTGTTTAGCCTCTCCGTTTGGTCTGTAAAATGAAGTGCTGTGTGTTGTGTGACATAGCTGGCAATCAGTGCAGGATTTACGTATAAGCTACACAAGCTATAGCTTAGAGCCCCCGCCTTCTTGGGGGCCCCCAAAACAAATTGTCCGAGTGAGCAATTGTCATATATACTTAAATATACTACAGCATATCTGGACTTGTAGAGGGCCCCATGTCTCAAATAGCTTAGGGCCTTATCAAGTCTAAATCCGGCCCTGCTGGCAATGGCAGTGTTGGGGCTTTTGGAGGATATCATCAATGGCAGGCTAAAAGGAAGGGCGACGATCTTTTGGCTTATAATGATGACTGACGTTTAAGCCAATTTAGACCTCCTAGAGCTGTCCTCTTGAAGTTGTGTGCTGAATTGGAGCCTACATCATGCACAAATCACACGATCCGTGTTCCCCTACAGGTTTTAACAACTGTAGGGGATTTGATGACAGGCGCTTTTCAGCATGAAAATCTCACAGTCGTCCCTGAGCCATGTCAGGCTATCTGTATGGGATGGTATAATTACAGTAGGGCGCTACTCCGATACATGCAATGTCATTATGACCAGTTTAGCAAGTTAAGATCAGGAAATCAGCCTTTATATAGTTAGTGTATTTGATTACACATATGTTGTGATAAAGGCACCATCACAGAATGTGTTTGCTTTAGTAAAGCAGAAAACACTCTTTTTCAATTAATATACAAATAATATGTGATGCTAAAATGTGCCTGAGTAATGTCGAAAGGTGGCCTGGCTGAACCCACGATTCCTTTATCAAATAGCAGTGTGAGAAGAAGACTTCAGAGTCATGCCATACCACCTGCACTTCAGGAGAGGTCATCCACCTGAAGCTAAGCATGTTGGTCCCAGCCAGTACTTGGATGGGAGACCACCTAGGAAAAGGTAGGGTTGGAAGAGGTGTAGGTGACCCAGCAGCGGGTGCTTACCTGCGGTCTGTGTGTGGATCCCCAGTGTAGTGACATGCACATTGTGCTGTAAATATGGCACCATCCTTTGGATAAGGCGTAAAGCCAAGGTCCTGACATTAAAGATTCCTGGGCATCTTAAAAATCACCTTAGTCAGTGGGTGGGCCTCTCTGGCAGCATCTTAAATTGGTTTGAATCCTACCTGGCAGGGAGAAAAGTCTTTGTTAGTTGTGGTAATTATACTTCAAAGACACATGATATCATATATGGTGTTCCACAAGGCTCTATCCTGGGTCCACTGCTCTTTTCGATTTACATGCTTCCGTTAGGTCAGATTATCTCAGGGCACAACGTGAGTTACCATAGCTATGCTGATGACACGCAGCTGTATTTATCAATAGTACCTGATGACCCCGACTCTGTTGTTTCACTAACACAATGTCTTACTTGTGTTTCTAAATGGGTGAATAGTCATTTTCTCAAGCTAAATAAAGAAAAAACTGAAATTTTAGTGATTGGCAATAATGGATATAAGGAGGTTATTAGAAATAAACTGGATACATTAGGATTAAAAGTCAAGACAGAGGTAAAGAATTTAGGGGTAACTGTTGACTCTGACCTGAATTTTAAATCACATATTAATCAGATTACTAGGACAGCATTTTTTCACTTAAGAAACATAGCAAAAGTTAGACCTCTTATATCACTGAACGATGCTGAGAATTTAGTTCACACTTTTGTTTTCAGTCGACTAGATTACTGTAACGCACTCCTCTCAGGACTACCCAAAAAAAACACCAATCAACTGCAACGAGTGCAGAATGCAGCTGCTAGAATCTTACCTAGGAAAAGAAAATCCGAACACATTTCTCCAGTTTTGATGTCACTACACTGGTTACCTGTGTCATTCAGGATTGACTTTAAAATTCTGCTTATGGTTTACAAAGCCTTAAATAATCTCGCTCCATCTTATATATTGGAGTGTCTGACATCTTATGTTCCAAGTCATAACCTCAGATCCTCAAATGAGTGTCTGCTTAGAATTCCAAGAGCTAAACTTAAAAGAAGTGGTGAGGCGGCCTTCTGCTGTTATGCACCTAAAATCTGGAATAGCCTGCCAATAGGAATTCGCCAGGCTGATACGGTGGAGCACTTTAAAAAACTGCTGAAAACACATTACTTTAACATGGCTTTCTCATAACTTAATTTTAGTTTAATCCTGATGCTCTGCATATTCAATTCATTATAATAACTATTCATGGTGGCTCTAAAATCTGTACTGACCCCTACTCTCTCTTCTGTTTCTTTTCCCGGTTTTCTGTGGTGGCATCACCACCTAATCCAAGCACCGTGATGTCCCTACATTGATGGATTAAAGGCCAGAAGTCCGTGTGACTGCCATCATCAAGTCCTTCCATGAGAACCCTGAATACAATGAGGACAGATCATTTATGTTAGGTAGAATGCCTAGAGAGGGCTGGGTGGTCTCATGGCCTAGAACCCCTGCAGATTTTATTTTTTCTATTTTATTTTTTTTTATTCTGTGTTAATTAGTGTTCTTTGATTTTAATTCTTACTTTGTCCTTTTTTCTCTTTTCTTCATAATGTAAAGCACTTTGAGATACATTATTTGTATGAATATGTGCTATATAAGTAAATGTTGTTGTTGCTGTATCTTTTAAAGAGAGCGCAGTATTTTCTGATGTCCTGTCTAAATTGTCCATCATGGCCTCATCCATTCCGGTCCCCTGTCTTTAACTGGCTCCCCCTCCCACTGCTTAACCCCCTAATAGATGATGTGTGGTGGCTGCTGTTGTATCATCCAGGTGGGTTACACATTGGTGGTTGTTGAAGTGGTTCCCCACTTTCTATGCAAAGCACTTTGAGAAGAGAGAAATATAAATGTATATAAATATAATTAATAATTATTATTGTGTTATATGCGATGGTTTGCTTCTTGGTAATAAGGCCATTTTGGAAGGATTACAGTTAATGTAAGGACATTACTGATAAATTGTATTATCTTTCTTTCAGGTGATAGTGGATACAGCACAGGAGAGAAGATATAATGAAAGGCAGACCCACACACGATTAGTGATAGAACTGATATATCTAAATATATTATTTTTTATTTCATTTAATATACTTTGTTATTCCCCAAAGGGAAATTGTCTTTTTGCATGACCTTCTGGGGGTCAGCCATTGTACAGCGGGTGGCACACTGCTGCACAGCCCAACAAAGGTTTGCCCACACTGTGAAGTGCACAACATAGCGTAGAAACTTGGACAGCTTTTGCCACATGAGACAGGCTAAGATGAGCTCAAAGTTGACCTAGAACCTGTCCTTCAGTACATCAACACAATGACAACTCAAAGATGTTTAGATGTTATATGTCGATGGTAAATAGGCTTGTATGTGTTGATCATTGCCATTTACTTTGCAGAATGATTTTATTTTTTTACAAGTTCAATTAGAATGTTCTTAATATCTCACAGTTCTGCACATACAGCTTGTGTCAATTCACCCTGTGTTTCCTTTTGTGTCTGCTGCACGTTGCTATTGCTGTCCCCACTCGGCTGCTCCTAGTCTTGTTTTTTTTTTTTTTCTTTTATTTGTGACTCCTGCAGGGAGAGCAGCAAAAAGAATTGTTTGCTGTTGTCTTCCTCAGTCAGTAATACCTCACCATTTTCTGAGTTCTTCCATGGTTTGTAGTGAAGATGCCACTCAGGAACATGGCCGAATTTATATGGTGATTAGATTGTGAATATTCAAATAAAACATTTTTAAAGCCATATTTGTTACAGGGAGTGACTAAAAGCATGTGCAAATAGTTTTAAGTTTATTTGAGATTTATAAAGGAACTTGGTGTTGGACCTGGTACAGTATATGTATGGTTTGGATTTTTTTTTTTCTTTTTTTTGCATATGCTGCTTTTGCCTTTTGTGTGTAAGCAAAATTTTAGTATGGAATCTAAGCGAGGTTTTATGCATGAGGCCCTAGTGTGTCCATGTCAAAGTCCAGGAGCAGATTTATAAAACTTCCATGTGTACCAAAAGAGGCCCAAATGCAAACAGTTTCTAAACAAAAACACGACGGGTGAACTTGTGTATACAATATTTACGGCAACTCTGATCCATCCGCACACAACATTTTGGAGAAAATGGGGAATGACAACACACTTGATAGAGAAGTGCTACCAAACCACTTACATAATACCCCTTGCATACAATTATTCATATCATCGAGCCATTATTAGAATGTGTGTTGATGTAACAAACATGGTCAACCTCAAAAGTGATGAATATTATACAGGGTGGTGCAGGAAAACAGGAAATTTTCAATGGACATTCAATACATGAATAAACACATTACAACATACATTTAATGATGAAATGTACAGGATACGCAATTAATGATGGTAATCAATATTCACTTTTTGAAGTTTTGAAGAAAACATCATGAAGGTGTTGTCCATTTCCCCGTGCACATTCTGACAGCCTGTTGTGGAAATTCTGCATTGCTCGACGTAACATGTCAAAAGGAATAGCGATTTTCTCTTCAGTCCTCCATTTTAGGTCAGCAATGGTTGCAGGACGTGTGCGGTACACTTGGCTTTATGAAAAAAATCACAAACAGTGAGATCTGAGGATCGCGGAGTTCTTGGAATGGTAATGATGCCAAAATTCCCTTTGCACAGCACTCATACTATCACCATTCCTTATAAAAGGCTTTCACAGCAAACGCTCGTTGAGAACCATTCCACTGCTCCATCATAACTAATGGCAAGGGTTCTAAACGAGGTTGCATTGGTCCCAAACAACTGCCAACACCTAGTTCCAAAATTTCCCGTTTCCCTGTGCCACCCTGTATATAGATTCTGTTTTAGTTCTCGTTTAAGGGGGTGTCACAAAAATGACCCACCAGGTAACCCAAATATTTGGCTTCTTTCAACCCAAAAAAACATTTTTCTGGATTGATCCGAAGACCGGCTTCACCCAGCGTCCGTAATATCACTCGGACATGCTGTAGGTGTTCCTTCCAGGTGCTGGAATAGATGATGACGTCATCCAGGTAGGCAGCACTATACGTGTTATGGGGGCGGAGCACTTTGTCCATCAGGCGCTGGAAAGTCGCAGGAGCCCCATGTAACCTGAATGGAAGGACACGATACTGCCAGTGCCCACTAGGTTTCAGCAGATTCGTGTGATATATCTGCTC
Organism: Polypterus bichir lapradei; assembly: GCA_026402145.1. Taxonomy (NCBI): domain Eukaryota; kingdom Metazoa; phylum Chordata; class Cladistia; order Polypteriformes; family Polypteridae; genus Polypterus; species Polypterus bichir. The sequence goes on along the minus strand of JANRMT010062828.1, from coordinate 4,946,611 downwards.
TCTCGGTCAACGATTGGGCTGTTTCACCAAATAGTCAACGAGCCCTTTCCTCTCCTTAACTTCGTACGGTCCTTGCCAATGGGCAAGCAGTTTAGAATGGGAGGTGGAAACCAATACCATGACCTGATCCCCCAGTTGGAACTCCCGAAGTGTCGTGCCACGGTCATAATCGCGGGCCTGTGCTGTTTGCGCCTCCTTCATGTGACCTTTTAGTATAGGTCAAATTTTCTCAAATCTATCGCGTAACTGTGCGATATATTCTAAAATATTAGTTGAGGGAAGAGTCTCTCCTTCCCAGCCTTCTTTTAAAATGTCCAATATACCCCGGGGTTGTCGTCCATATAACAATTCAAAGGGTGAGAACCCCGTTGAGGCTTGGGGGACTTCCCTGTAGGCAAAGAGTACGAGGGGGATGAGTTTATCCCAATTCCTTCTGTCACCGCTGACCATCTTGCGAAGCATCTGTTTGAGAGTCTGATTAAACCTCTCTACTAGACCGTCAGTTTGAGGATGATAAAGCACTTAACGACTGCGGTGTATTTTAAGTAACTTAGCCGTTTCCCTGAATGTCTCCAAAGTAAACGGCATCCCTTGGTCCATAAGGACTTCTTTAGGACTGCCGCATCGCACAAAGACCCCTACCAGTTCCCTTGCGGTGGCTTTAGAAATAGCTGAGCGCAACAGAACAGCTTCTGGATATTATGTCCTCGGGTCCCATTATATCGACCCCTATTCTTTCGAATGGAACATCAATCAACGGAAGGGGAACAAGAGGAGCACGGTCCCTCCTAGGAATTTGCCCCAGCTGACACTCGGGACAAGAGATACAGAAGCAGCGAACCTCCTCGTTAATTCCCAGCCAATAAAATCAGAGCTTGATACGCTCTGATGTTTTCTCAGCACACAGGTAGAAGGTCTGTGGAATTAACAACAGATTCCGCAACCATGTGCTCACTGACCCGATAAAATAAATAATTTTCAATAACAAAGTGGGGCCCTGTGCCATGGGCTGATGGGTGCTTTGGCTGTTGACTAGTGTAACTGCATTCTTGGCAAATTTAAGGGAATCATCATTCCATTTTTCCCTTTTAAACGTGGCTGGCGTTTGTCTAAACTGGAAGCTTAATTCTGAGAGAGGGTCTGGTCTGACCTCAAGGGGCGTGGAGTAATCCCGCTCTGATGGGACGCGGACTGATGACATAGCGTTGTCTGTGACGGCCCAGAAACTTCCCCATCCTCCTCTTGGCTTCCCATATCTCTCTCTGCCAGCTGTGTACACGGTGTGAAGGCAACCTGCAATGCAGGATGCCTGTCTGTTACTAGGCCTAAATTAGGTTTGGGGTTGCTAGTACTTCACCGCTTTTACTATCAGACCAGTCCCACCCGAGAATCACAGCAAAAGGAGGATTTGGAAGGACCGCTACAGTGATTCTTTTAACTGATCCTCCCTGGCTGATGAAACATGGGGCGGATTTATGGAATCGGACATCCCCATGTACACAGGTTATACTGGTCTTCTGTTTTATCCACTGTCGTGGCAGTACATACCAGTGATCAACAATGGAAATGTTGCTGCTGGAATCGAAAAGGGCTTCCACCTTGAATCCATTCACCACTACCACCCCCGTATGAGCCATTGACAAGGGATTTGAAAGCGCACACAATCCACCCCCTTCTCCCCACTTACATTCCGCCTTGCTCCCAAATGAGGGCCACGCCCGCGGAATTGGGAACTCCGGTGCAAATTCCAGTTTATGCCAAGGGGGCAAATTAGGAGGACATAATCTCCACAGCGTCCGCTAAAGGACCGTTCTACTCTCCAAAATTGCGAGGCCATCCTAGATGTTTCGATGAGCTCAATGAGCTTGTTCATATTAGAAAAGTCTCCCCAGACCGGCTGGGTGAAATGGTCGGGAATGTTGTTTAATAACACAAAACAGGTTGCCTTTATAATCTGGAAGGTGGTGCACTCGGTGGGTTTTAACCATCCTGCCACCGTTTCCCACAGAGCATCAGCCTGTTCTTGGGTAGATCTCTCAGGATCCAGCTTCCATGCCTGTAATAACCTCACCTGCTGGTCTGGGAAACCCCACTTTGCTCTGGGGGCCTTGGCCTCTGCGGGGAGGACAGCTCTCTTCTCTGAGAGAGCATAACAAGTCCCTGTCGCTTCCCCTATAGAGACCAGCCCACATCTGTGTGTCCCATCGACACTCTCCCTATTTATTTTATGTGGCCCGGAACTAGACAAAGGGAGCAGAGTCTTTCCGAAATCCGTGACGAAACCCTTACCTGGAAGCTCGGCCCTGGTACTATCCCACCTGGTCATGATTCAGGTCTGGTCCCGTTTTCTTCTGGGATTCTATCATCCTGACGACTATGCCACTGTCACAAAAATGACCCATAGACAGTGAGAAGGTTTAGGGCAACCACCCGTATAATTTTTCCCGGCTGCAAAATTGATTGAAAAGAACAGACATGTTCATATGACTGAGTCCAAAACAGAACTGGTTTACTAGAAACAAGATGGCGACTTTAAAGGCCAGTATGGGAAGTTTGTCATTAGAACCGGAACCAGAAGTGACGTCATTGGCTGCCCCAGAGCCGGGCGGGATTTCCCTAGAATGGTCTGTAAGGAATTGAGAGAGAGAATTAGTGCACTTCACCACCCCCTGGTCTGGCGTAGAATTACATGTATTCAGGCCCTTTAGTTGTCTCCTAAACACGTGTGTGTGACAGGGGCCAATGCTGTCCACAGGTATATTTGCTCTGAAGAACTTGCTTTGGTTATTCAGCAGTTTATATCTGCTACCTATTGTTTGTTCAAAGGGTTAGAACCCAAAAGAGCCGTAAAACAACAGAGTTGATTCACTTGCTGTTTACAGAAAGCTCTGAATCTCATGCCCTACAGCCTATTCACAGCGAATGGTTTGACTCAGCATGGCTTGTTTGCTGCTGCTTGAAGACTACGCAGATGGTCATACATCACACATGAAGTTGTCAGATTTTTTGTTTGCCCATGGTCATGACTGGCTTATGAGCCGATTTAGACTTTCAATTGTCTTGGAACTTTATGCTGAGTTGGCCATTAGCCACAGAATAAGAAAGACAGACTGCCCACAAATGGGCCCTACCTGTTCATATGCAGGTTTTAACAACAATTGGCTTTATGGCAACAAGCACCTACCAGAGGGAACTGGCTGACAAGTCAGGAATATCAGCCAAGCTTCAGCTCCATCATGGCTGATGTGCTGGAAGTCATAAATCGACTGATGAGGCACTACATTCAGTTTCCATATGGTGCAGGTGGACAGGCCAACGTAAAAAGGCAATTTGCAGCAGTGTATGATTTTTGTAATTCACTCCTATTACAATAAGGGCACCCAGTGAGAATGACACTGATTTTACTAACCTTAAGCAGTAGCATTCCATTCATGCAAAAGTCATCTGTGATGCCAAGGGAAGACTGAGAAATGTCGTAACTCGATGTCCTGGATCAACCTATGATTCATTTTTTTTGAGGCAAAGCAGAGTTGATCAGACAAGTAGATGGTAGTGATGGCTGTCTTGTTGGTAAGGTAACTTGCTGAACCCTTAGTCCTTATGTGACCTGTGCTATTCATTGTAATGGCACTCGTGTCATTACATGTGCCAGGTGATAGTGGCTACATTCAGACACTGGCGCCTTACCCCTTTGGTGGACCCCCAGAGTGCAGAGGAGAGGCACTACAGTGGAATGTGGAGCACACCACAGGACTCCTCAAACACAATTGGTGATGTCTGGATGCGTCATGTGGGAGCTGCTCTACCAGCCAATGAAAGTCTGCTGCTCTTCTCAATCTATATGCTTCCGTTAGGTCAGATTATCTCGGGGCACAACATGAGCTACCACAGCTATGCTGATGACACACAGCTGTACTTATCAATAGCACCTGATGACCCCGCCTCTCTCGATTCACTAACACAATGTCTTACTTGTATTTCTGAATGGATGAATAGTAATTTTCTCAAGCTAAATAAAGAGAAAACTGAAAAATAGTGATTGGCAATAATGGATTCAATGAGGTTATCAGAAATAAACTTGATGCATTAGGATTAAAAGTCAAGATGGAAGAAAAAAAAACTTAGGGGTAACTGTTGACTTTAACCTGAATTGTAAATCGCATATTAATCAGACCACTAGGACAGCATTTTTTCACTTAAGAAACATAGCAAAAGTTAGACCTCTTATACCATTGAAAGATGCTGAGAAATTAGTTCACACTTTTGTTTTCAGTCGACTAGATTACTGTAACGCACTCCTCTCAGGACTACCCAAGAAAGACATAAATCGATTCCAACGAGTGCAGAATGCAGCTGCTAGAATCCTAACTAGGAAAAGAAAATCCGAACACATTTCTCCAGTTTTGATGTCACTACACTGGTTACCTGTGTCTTTCAGAACTGACTTTAAAATTCTGCTTATGGTTTATAAAGCCTTAAATAATCTCGCTCCATCTTATATATCGGAATGTCTGACACCCTATATTCCAAATCGTAACCTCAGATCCTCAAATGAGTGTCTCCTTAGAATTCCAAGAGCTAAACTTAAAAGAAGTGGTGAGGTGGCCTTCTGCTGCTATGCACCTAAAACCTGGAATAGCCTGCCAGTAGGAATTCGGCAAGCTAATACAGTAGAGCAGTTTAAAAACACTGCTGAAAACACATTACTTTAACATGGCCTTCTCATAACTTCACTTTAACTTAATCCGATACTCTGCATATTCAATTCATTTAATAACTATTCATGATGGCTCTAAAATCCGTACTGACCCCTGCTCTCTCTTCTGTTTCTTTTTCCGGTTTCTTTGTGGTGGCGGTCTGCGCCACCACCACCTACTCAAAGCATCATGATGCTCCAACATTAATGGACTAAAAGCCAGAAGTCTACATGACCATCATCATCAAGTCCTTCCAAGAGAACCCTAAATACAAAGAGGACTGTTTCATTTATGTTAGGTAGAATGCCCAGAGGGGACTGGGTGGTCTCGTGGTCTGGAATCCCTGCAGATTTTATTTTTTCTCTCCAGCTGTCTGGAGTTTTTTTTTTTTTTTTTTTTTCTGTCCTCCCTGGCCATCGGACTTTACTCTTATTCTCTGTTAATTAATGTTGACTTATTTTATTTACTTATTTTTATCTTACTGTGTCTTTTATTTTTCTATTCTTCATTATGTAAAGCACTTTGAGCTACATTTTTTGTATGAAAATGTGCTATATAAATAAATGTTGTTGTTGCACAATTGTGACTGCATATGTATGAGCTTCATTAGCATAGTCCATATATGGTTGTTTCAGGATGTTAAATGGGTGGAGTTCAATGTGTGTTCACATACACATATTTACAAGATGGTTGTGATTTATAAAGGTAAATTACATTTTTTTCGGCATATGTATATTTTCACGCTCAAATCCATGCAAAGTTTTATAAATGAGACCCCTGGTCTTAATCCAATTGAGAAATTGGGGTGGATTTGACAAAGTCTGTTCACTCAGGATCCCCATGACGCTTGACAGAGCTTGAGTAGTTTAGCAAAGCTGGATGGGAGAAAATGACAGTGTGGAGATGTGCAAAGCTGATAGAGAGAGAAAGACCTGTGGACACAGACTGGGGCTGTCATGGCTGCCAGAGGTGCTTCTACTAAAATCTGAATTGAAGGGGGGAATACTTGTGTGATCAGTTAGGGTTAGGTGGATTGGTGACCCTGATTACTGTAGTGTGTGACGTGTGCATGTCTGCGAGTTTGCTCATCCTGTGATGGACAGGCTCCCCATGATGCTGCTCAGGATTAAGATGGCGTAGAAAACGGCATGACATGGTTTGATTGTCAGGCACCGGGACGGTGATATGATTCTTGTATTGTGTCCATGCCAGATTAGCGCAGGTACAGGTGATTTTTATTTAGTGCGAGTCAGATGATGTGGGTGTGGACAAGAGCAATGAGGGGCTGCAGGGACTTAATAGGGGAATGTTCTGATTAGGCATTCATATGCAGATGACTGATCTGCTCAGCCATCCCTCATTGTGCTCTGAGGTTTTTTTTTGATGTACCTGCGCTCACAAATAACAAAGGCCTGAGGAGGTTTGAGAGTGTGGAATGGAGAATAGATGAAAGATTGCTGGTATGAGGGAGAAGAAGATGGAAGAGGCAGAATCGGCTTGGCTGAACATTGTTTTTTTTTGAAGGAGCTACAGAGATTTACAAGGGGCTGCATTTTCTTCCACTGAGCTATGGAATGGGCAAGATAAGAGAGACCAGTGGAGTCAGTTGGAGGGGTGAGATCAAATACACAGCGTCATCCAGAGTGCGGCAGTCATGGTGGTGGAGCTCAGATCCCTTCGTTAGATTGGGAGGCTGTGCGTTACGTCAAGGCCGGCTTATGTTTGATGTTTCCTCATCACTTCAAGGAGCCGCTAGGGTGCAAATGATGTAAATTTCATCATCAGTCCTGGGCCATGGACCCTCTCATCTGTGACCACGTGCCTCCAGAATTTCATCACTGTGTGTCAAGTTTGTCCAAGGACAACTTAAAAACAGCATAATTACCAAAAAAGACAATCACCGAATACCTGACGTAGCCAAAGTGACACACTGGGAAGCAGGCAGCAGCGTGAATAGTGAAGGGTTAGGTATGTATCATTGAAGCTGTAAAGACCTGGAGATATTTGAGAGTGATAGAATGGGTATACTGTATACCATCACACAATGGTGGGTGGGGAGTCCCCCCTCTAAAACTTTACAATGATAAAGTATGTATACAAGTGCAGATAGCAGGGCAAGGGCTGCCTCTTCCTCCCTAAAATATGGTAAATAGCCCAAAGTACCACATTCAATTTTAAAAATCACAACCCATGACTGTCCATTTTTACCCCCAGATGCAGATTAAAAATAGCCCAGCTGGGTAGGTAACCACACAGGGGCTCATGGGAGGAGGAGTTGTGTGAAGTGCTGGTACCCACAACTACGCAATCCAACATTAAAAATACACAGCAATGACCAAGCGTGCACAGGTTCATGGTGAGATATCACCCAGTCCCTGGGCAAAAATGAAAGTTTACGCTGGCAGAAATGGAAATATTGTAAACTGATATGTAAAGGCAAAGAAGAAACTCCGGGGGATTCTGTTACTGTGCACCAAACACTTGAACTCCGCATATCCTCCGTGCACAAGTGTGTCTTCTGCGGTCTGTGCTCGAGTCTGAAGGGGCTTTCATGAGAGGAGCTCAGTGCAGTGAGGCATCCTGGGAGCAGGTGGTGCGGGCGGCCCACAGGTCAGGTCTGCGTGATTGAGGACTCCTGAAATTCCTCATGGGGACGAGAAGAGCTTTCTCAGAGGAAGAAAATAAGGTTTTATCTCTCTACTGCTATGGATGTTAAGTAATTTATTTGGATATAGTTAGCGATTCATTTTTTTACCTCCCATGAACATTTGTTTTAGTGGATTATTTGTTAATTAACTTGCGTTTTTATTAAATGCGTTTTGCACAATTACACCAACCCTCGTCGTTTTGAACCCTCATGTGCCCGCCCATCTTGGTCTATAACTGTCGATGCAGTGGCGTAGCTCGAGTTCGTGCCGCTTGGGGCAGAGCGGGGCTTCAATTTGCTGCCCTCCAACATATCTGAATATGTTAACCTATTTAAATAGAAAATTAAAATGATGTGTAGAGAAAAATTAAGATCAATTTTGCATATATTTATTCATATATAGAGAAACAGCAATAATTTTTCACATATGATTACGTATAAGCATTAAGTAGACAAGAATATAGTATAGACTCACTGATAAGCCGTGTTCTTATTATTAGTTTAAGATAATTACGCTGCGAAAACCAGAACCAGTATAGTGTACAAGTGATAGGTGGGGAGGTTTTCTGTGCAGAGCAAGAGCACATTCGGAATAACAAAATTAAATTATAAATTGTAAATTAGTTGTTTATCTTCTTAGAAATTATTATCAGTGTAAAGTTTATGTTTATTTGGGTTATTGCCTCATAAATTTCAACTGCTGTGTGTGATGTTGTCACAGAAGGACAGTCTGGAAATGATTTTTGAAGCATTTGTGGATTTAAATCAGAGAATTTTACTTTTTTCATTCATGAGTGATATTTTTCTGAACCCTGCTGCTTACACACAAGTTGTATTGAGTCTTTTGGCCAATAATGCCACCTGGGGCAGACTGCCCCCTTCGCCCACCCCTAGCTGCGCCACTGTATTGATGTCTTGGGTTCAATGAGTACGCCAGCTGCGGGAAACCCGGGCTCACAGCCAGTTTCTCAAAAGTCAATTTGGCTAACATTTTTCCAGCCTCAAAATTTGTATTTGCATTTTTGATTGTTTTTCAAGTTTTTGCAAACAGAATTGGATTAATCCTATCCAGAAAACACACAAATGGACTGGCGCGTTTAAAAGAATGGCAGTCTTGTATCAGTGTTCATATATTTGATCCAAAAATGGTTCTAGCTGTTTGTTAGAAGACAGGAAAGGAAAATCAAAAAGGAAATGCAATTTACCAATTAAAGGTAATGACGTGAGTGGAGAAGCCGGCCATGTCTGAACCTGCAGCACTGATCCCCCGTCTCTTGCTTGCAGTCAGTGTGTAAACATGGAGGCTCCGCTCTCATGTTAAACAGCATGCGCTAATAAGATTTCTTTGAACATTAAGGGTTAAGTCTGTCGTAACCATGTTAGAGTAGTATGCTGGAGAGAGAAAAGGCTGGAAAGGGTTAAAACTGGAAGAACCAGGTAATGACAGACGGACACCAGTCGGGCCTTCCAAGAGTCTCCAGCATTCTGCACTTCTTGTTGACATCTCCTGTTGGGAATAAATGGCTGTCAAAAACAATGCTGAACCGCAACGTGCAAATGCCACAATCAAAAGTGTTCAGAAATCGAATTCTGAGCGGCTTCCTCTTCCACTCTGCTCTCCAGACGTGGCACCAAGTGATAAAAAAACTGATTAAAAAAAAAAAAAAAAAAAAAAGAGTGTTTTGGAGGTGAAAAGTGTCAGGCTCTATTGTAGGCACCGAGCTGGACAGTTTGACATCTGTGGCAGAGCGATGGGCGCTGAACAGGCTCCTGTCAATCATGGAGAATCCACTGCATCCACTGAACAGTGTCATCTCCAGACAGAGGAGCAGCTTCAGCGACAGACTGCTGTCACCATCCTGCTCCACTGACAGACTGAGGAGATCGTTCTTCCCCCACACTATGCGACTCTTCAGTTCCACCCGGGGCAGTAAATGTAAAATGGTAAATGGTAAACTACACAAGATTATAGACTGTTATACCGGCCTCGCACTCTCCACCTTGCATTTTTTTTTTTAACTTGCACTGCGCTTTTATTTCTCTTTAATTAGTATTGTTTTTATCAGTATGCTGCTGCTGGATTATGCAAATTTCCTTTTGGGGATTAATAAAGTATTTATCTATCTATCTATCTATCTATCTATCTCAGACAGAGTAATGATTATGAAGCTGGAAACTGGAGGTGTGATGGTGAATGTTGTTAGTGCATATGCACTGCAAGTTGGGTGTGCAGTGGATGAGAAAGAAGATTTTTGGAGTGAGTTGGATGAAGTGATGAACAGTGTAGCCAAGGGACAGAAAGTGGTGATTGGAGCATATTTCAATGGACATGTTGGTGAAGAGAACAGTGGAGACAAGGAGGTGATGGGTAGGTATGGTGTCAAGGAGAGGAATGAAGAAGGTCAGAGGATAGTGGATTTTGCCAAAAGGATGGACATGGCTGTGGTGAATACGAATTTTAAGAAGAGGGAGGAACATAGCATGACATACAAGAGTGGAGGAAAATGCACACAGGTAGATTACATACTATGCAGAAGTGTCAATCTGAAGGAGATTGAAGACTGCAAAGTAGTGGCAGGGGAAAGTGTAGTTAAGCAGTATAGGATGGTAGTCTGTAGGATGACAGAGATCAAGAAGAGGAAGAGAGTGAGGGCAGAGCCAAGGATCAAATGGTGGAAGTTGAAAAAGGAAGACTGCAAGGTTGAGTTTAGGGAGGAGGTGAGACAGGCACTGGGTGGCAGTGAAGAGTTACCAGACAGCTGGGAAACTACAGAAGATGTAGTAAGGGTGACAGCAAGAAGAGTGCTTGGCGTGACATCTGGACAGCGGAAGGAGGAAAAGGAAACCTGGTGATGTAATGAGGAAGTACAGGAGAGTATACAGAGGAAGAGGATGGCAAAGAAAAAGTGGGATAGTCAGAGAGATGCAGAAAGTAGACAAGAGTACAAGAAGATAAGGCAGAAGGTGAAGAGAGAGGCGGTGAAGGCTAAAGAAAAAGCGTATGATGAGTTGTATGAGAGGTAGTACACTAACGAGGGAGGAAAGGAGCTGTGCCGATCGGCTAGACAGAGGGGCCAAGCTAGAAAAGATGTGCAGCAGGTTAGGGTGATAAAGATGGAAACATACTCACAAGCGAGGAGAGTGTGTTGAGCAGATGGAAAGAGTACTTTGAGAGGCTGACGCATGAAGAGAATGAGAGAGAGAGAAGGTTGGATGATGTGGAGATAGTGAATCAGGAAGTGCAACAGATTACCAAGGAGGAAGTAAGGGCAGCTAAGAGGAGGATGAATGGAAAAGCCGTTGGTCCAGATGACATACCTGTGGAATCATGGAGGTGTTTAGGAGAGATGACTGTGGTGTTTTTAACCAGATTGTTAAATGGAAACTTGGAAAGTGAGAGGATGCCTGAGGAATGGAGAAGAAGTGTACTGGTGCCGATATTTAAGAATAAGGGGGATGTGCAGGACTGCAATAACTACAGGGGAATAAAATTGATAAGCCACAGCATGAAGTTATGGGAAAGAGTAGTGGAAGATCGGTTAAGATATAACGATTGTATCCACCATGCTTCACTAAGTTTACAGTGAAAATTGTACTGATGATTGCAGGTCAACCCCAAACTGCCTTCAGTCCATTCCCACGGCTCAGAAAGATGACATATAATAATAAAAACAATTTTTACAAAACCACACAGAGAAAAGATGCAACAAAGAAAATGTAATTAATACCTTTTCTACAATCCCCCAAAAGTCCCCCTCTTCCAATATATACAATAAACAAAAGGCATAAAATCCCAGAATAAAAGATTTATGGCTCACACTGCTTCTGATCCCTTTCACTGAATTGACTGAGTTCACTTCCCTCAGTGCATCCGGAATCTTCGAGGTGGCCGCTCCAGACTGCGTTGAACTTGTGGTGCTCCTCAAAAATAATCTTGCTCCTGGACTCAGATGGGTCATGTCTTTTTCCTCAACCATAAAAATTCGGGCTGTCTCTTCTTCCTTCTCTTCCTACCTTTTTGTGCCCCTATTTACATAGTGTGTCCCTTTTCATGGCACTCCCGAAAATTACAATGACAGCCTTGTACCTCCCAAAAGGTCCTTTCTATCCAACCCGCCCATCTAATGCTACAGTATTCTCAAATGGCAACGAGATTTTACATAGAGAGACCAAAAAAAAAATAAAAAATATACAAATTTATGTGGCAATGCTGCAAAGAAGTGAGGTGATGATTAGTGAGCAGCAGTATGGTTTCATGCCAAGAAAGAGCACCACAGATGCGATGTTTGCTCTGAGGATGTTGATGGAGAAGTTTAGAGAAGGCCAGAAGGAGTTGTATTGCGTCTTTGTGGACTTGGAGAAAGCATATGATAGGGTGCCTCAAGAGGAGCTGTTGTATTGTATGAGGAAGTCAGGAGTGGCAGAGAAGTATGTAAGAGTTGTACAGGATATGTACGAGGGAAGTGTGACAGTGGCGAGGTCTGCGGTAGGAGCGATGGATGATTCAAAGTGGAGGTGGGATTACATCAGGGATCGGCTCTGAGCTCTTTCTTATTTGCAATGGTGGACAGGTTCACAGACGAGATTAGACAGAAGTCCCCGTGGACTATAATGTTTGCTGATGACATTGTGATCTGTAGCGATAGTAGGGAGCAGGTTGAGGAGGCCCTTGAGAAGTGGAAATATGCTATAGAGAGGAGAGGAATGAAGGTCAGTACGAACAAGACAGAATACCTGTGTCTAAATGAGAGGGAGGTCAGTGGAATGGTGAGGATACAGGGAGTAGAGTTGGCGAAGGAGGATGAGTTTAAATACTTGGGATCAACAGTACAGAGTAATGGCGATTGTGAAAGAGGTGGAGAAGAGAGTGCAGGCAGGGTTTGAATTGGTGGAGAAGAGAGTGTCAGGAGTGATTTGTGACAGATGGGTATCAGCAAGAGTGAAAGGGAAGGTCTACAGGACGGTAGTGAGACCAGCTATGTTATATGGGATGGAGACGGTGGCACCGACCAGAAAACAAAGAGACAGAGCTGGAGGTGGCAGAGTTAAAGATGTTAAGATTTGCATTAGGTGTGACGAGGATGGATAGCATTAGAAATGAGTACATTAAGCATTGTGAGACAAAGTCAGAGAAGTGAGATTGCGTTGGTTTGGACATGTGCAGAGGAGAGATGCTGGGTATATTGGGAGAAGGATGCTAAGGATAGAGCTGCCAGGAAAAAGGAAAAGAGGAAGGCCTAAATAAAGGTTTACGGATTTGGTGAGAGAGGACATGCAGGTGATGGGTGTAACAGAACAAGATGCAGAGGACAGAAAGATATGGAAGAAGATGATCCGCTGTGGCGACCCCTAACGGGAGCAGCTGAAAGAAGAAGAAGGAGGAAGAATTGAGGAACCATTTCCTTAAAACCCCCTCAAGTGCGTCTAAAAATCAAATATCACTGTTTTCAGTGAGCCAAATTGTTTTAAAGGAAACAGATTCTTTTGACAAACAAGAGTAAATTTGACCTGAATACAACCGGAGGTCATTGTCAGTAATCTGTGGATTGCAGAATGACCATTGGAGATGGGGCTTAAAAGACAGACGGTCAGCAAGAAGTCTAAAAGTTAAATGGGCTTCTGGGAGGAGTTTGGTGTTTTTCAAGTCAAACTTATTTCTTCACAAACATGATATATTTAATTAATGCAAAATTGTGTTCTAAAGTTAAGCGTTTTCTGAAAGTTTAATGGAGGCTAATGGGGCACCACCGGAAAATAAAAGCCTAAAAATTGATGAAGCGGCAAAAGCTCTCTATATATGAAAACACGTCTTCTATGTTTCTGACGCATGTTTGTGACACCAAAAGGCACCTGGAAATCATCACTTGAGCACACATTCCTGGTACTCTTTATCGTGTGGTACATATGCTATATACAGTTTTACTCGTGCAGACCGCCAGGGGAAAAAGGGAGGCAGATTGGCTAACATTTACTCGAGCCGATTAAAATGTAAAGATGTCAGTTTTGGTACATTCAAGTCCTTTGAATATCTCGCCGTTGTTATCCAAGGAGATGCTCAAGTTCTAGTATTATCCGTGTATAGACCTCCAAAATTCAACGCGTCTTTTTTTGAGGAATTCTCTGACTTAATGTCAATTTTAATTACTAACTATGACACACTCCTAATAGTTGGCAACTTTAATTTTCATATAGATAATCAGTGTGATCTAAAAGTAAAAGAATTTATGAACCTCCTGGATTCTTTTGATTTGAGGCAGCTCATAAATCAGCCGACACATAAAGCAGGTCATACGTTAGACTTAGTGATTACTAAAGGACTGAAAGTTGATGTAAAGCAGATCATTAATATTAGCCTATCAGACCATTTTCTTCTACTTTTTAATATAGAAATAATGATAAAAAACACTCATGAGAAGCATATTGTTAAAAAACGCTTCTTTGACTCAGCAGCAGCTTTAAAACTTACAAACATTCTAAGCAATCAGTCCGTTTATAGTGCCAACTATAATAGCGAGGATAATGTAAATAGTAAGGTGTAAAGATTTAATACTAAAATGAGAGCTGCTGTTGACATAGTTGCACCTGAAAAGACAGTGAAAAAATCTTCTAGTATTGTTATACCATGGAAGACCCAAAGAGTGTCGGACTTAAAGAGAACATGCCGCAGAGCTGAGCGTAAATGGAGGAAGACTAAACTAACTATCCACTATGAAATATTAAAAGTCAAAATAACAGAATACAATAACACTGTCCGTCTTGAGAGACGCTGTTATTTCTCCAAGATTATAAATGACAATGCTAGTAATCCCAGAGTCTTATTTTCTACAATTGATCACCTACTAAACCCAAGTAACTCAAAGGAATGCCTCCTAAGTACTTCCAGTAAAACCTGTGAGGCCATCGCTGTATTTTTCAATCAAAAAATGAATGATATTAGAAATAACATAGTATATCCCTCCAACACTAAGGATCCTCCTAAACCCCAGCATTCTGTTATAAACAAATTAAACTCTTTCACTAGGATAGATTTACCCGATTTACAAAAAATAATATCTCAATTAAAATCCTCCACCTGCGTCCTTGACCCAGTACCAACAAGGCTTTTCAAAGAAGTATCGGGCGTGCTAATTGATAATGTTCTTGACATAGTAAATTCGTCATTAGATACGGGGGTCTTCCCAGACTGTCTTAAGACTGCTGTAGTTAAACCCCTTCTTAAGAAACATAATCTTGACCCCTCGGCTCTTGAAAATTTTAGACCCATCTCTAACCTGCCTTTCTTAAGCAAAGTTCTGGAGAAAGCAGTCATTATGCAGTTAAATGACCACCTAAATAAACATGCTATTCTTGATAAATTTCAGTCGGGTTTTAGAATAAATCACAGCACAGAAACTGCACTCGTTAAAGTAGTAAATGATTTGCGAGTGAACGCAGAGAGAGGCCATATATCTGTTCTCATCCTCTTAGATCTGAGTGCTGCATTTGACACCATTGATCATAATATTCTTAGAAATCGCCTTAGTCAATGGGTGGGCCTCTCTGGCAGTGTCTTAAATTGGTTTGAATCCTACCTGACAGGGAGAAAATTCTTTGTGAGTTGTGGTAATTACAACTCAAAGACACATGATATCCTATATGGTGTTCCACAAGGCTCTATCCTGGGTCCGCTGTTATTCTCAATCTACATGCTTCCGTTAGGTCAGATTATCTCAGGGCACAACGTGAGCTACCACAGCTATGCTGATGACACACAGCTGTATTTATCAGTAGCACCTGATGACCCCGATTCTATTGACTCGCTAACACAATGTCTGACTTGTATCTCAGAATGGATGAATAGTAACTTTCTCAAGTTAAATAAAGAGAAAACTGAAATCTTAGTGATTAGCAATAATAGATACAATGAGGCTATTAGAAATAAACTGGATACATTAGGATTAAAAGTCAAGACGGAGGTAAAAAGCTTAGGGGTAATTGTTGACTGTAATCTGAATTTTAAATCGCATATTAATCAGATCACTAGGACAGCATTTTTTCACTTAAGAAACATAAGTAAAGTTAGACCTCTTATATCACTGAAAGATGCTGAGAAATTAGTTCACGCGTTTGTTTTCAGTCGACTAGATTACTGTAACGCATTCCTCTCAGGACTACCCAAGAAAGACATAAATCGTTTGCAACTAGTGCAGAATGCAGCTGCTAGAATCCTAACTAGGAGAAGAAAATCCAAACACATTTTTCCAGTTTTGATGTCACTACACTGGTTACCTGTGTCATTCAGGATTAACTTTAAAATTCTGCTTATGGTTTATAAAGCCTTAAATAATCTCGCCCCTTCTTATATATCGGTGTTTCTGACACCTTATATTCCAAATCGTAACTTCAGATCCTCAAATGAGTGTCTCCTTAGAATTCCAAGAACAAAACTTAAAAGAAGTGGTGAGGCGGCCTTCTGCTGCTATGCACCTAAAATCTGGAATAGCCTGCCAATAGGAATTCGCCAGGCTGATACAGTAGAGCACTTTAAAACACTGCTGAAGACACATTACTTTAACATGGCCTTCTCATAACTTCAATTTAACTTAATCCTGATACTCTGTATGTTCAATTTCCTCATAATAACTATTCAGGGTGGCTCTAAAATCCATACTGACCCCTACTCTCTTTTCTGTTTCTTTTTTCGGTTTCTTTGTGGTGGTGGCCTGCGCCACCTCCACCTACTCAAAGCTTCATGATGCTCCAACAATGATGGATGGACTAAAAGGCAGAATTCTACGTGACCATCATCATCAAGCTTTTCCGTGAGAACCCTAAATCCAAAGAGGACTGTTTCATTTATGTTAGGTAGAATGCCCAGAGGGGACTGGGCGGTCTCATGGTCTGGAATCCCTACAGATTTTATTTTTTTTTTCTCCAGCCGTCTGGAGTTTTTATTTTGTTTTTTCTGTCCCCCCTGGCCATTGGACCTTACTCTTATTCGATGTTAATTAATGCCGATTTATTTTGTTTTCTTATTGTGTTTTTTTTTTCTATTCTTTATTATGTAATGCACTTTGAGCTACTGTTTGTATGAATATGTGCTATATAAATAAATGTTGTTGTTGTTGTTGTTATGCTATACGTTTTCTATTTGTTTGTGCGAGTTCTCACATAAATGTTGTTGTAAATCAAAACAAAAACCTATCATGTGGCACAAAGAATTTACTGTGATTTAATCTTTCTAAAGGAAATCAAACCCCAGGAGTGTGAAAGATTACTGAGGAAGAAGGCAAACGCTGAGATGGTGTGCATTTCTGAAGTATCAAGACAGACATTATTAATTTGAAACAGAGAATAAAACATACTATTCACTTACTATTATTTTTTTTATAGTATAATGTATTTCTTGACCTGTCTTGGACTTGTCCTGTGTTTCTGTTATTTTGTGCCACTCTATGCACAATATGGTGTATGGATATGGACTTGACCTGATACAGAAATGACATGTATAAGCTATTTTACAATGTGTGAGTATTCGCAAGCTGTGAATCAACACTCAACAACTCTCTTGGGTGTATTCATATGTTTACAGACCTTTACTTTCCGGGGTCGCCTATGTCCATATTAGTAAAGTTTCTTGCCTGCGCTGGCACTTTACAATGGAGGCTAATGGGGCATCACAGGAAAAGAATCATTGTAAAGCATCAATGAGGGCAAGAAATGTTTTTAAATTTATAGAAAGTGCTTAACTTCAGAACACAGTTTTGTGTGGCATACTGTATGTATTTATAGCAGGTTTGGGAAGACCTTTGACTTGAAAAAATACCAAACTTATTCTTAATGGAATAGAAGAAATGTGACAAACAAGAGGAGAGAATTCAGTCCATCACACTCATTTGTTTAGCCAACAGCTAAGCTGCCCCAACATCTCATGCAGATTCTTCTTAAAGGTTGTCAAGGGTTCTGCTTCAGCTGTGTGTCTCGGTAGTTTGTTTCAGAGTCCATTGGAGGAGCAACGATTAAAACAAAGAGAACAAATGGGGGTATTTTCTGTAAATAGTTAATAAAAGTTATAGAAACTACTAACTGGTCTGTTAAAAGTTACTAAGGCCCAAGAGGCGATGCCTTTATGCAAGAATGTGTGATGTCAGCAGGTGTCCTGATTTGATTGGTCAGCGCGAGAGGTGAAGACAGCCACAGCACAGGCATTCATTGAGGTCTTTCCAATGGACGGACGGACATCAAAAACTAAACTGAAACTCGGAGCGTATTCACACACACATACAACCGGATTAAGACAGAATCCTCATTTCTTAGTAATCCGTGTTTACATACATAAGTAACTTTCTGGATTTCTCCTTTGGCGAAACGATCTAATGTCATTAAACTGTGCAAAAAAGATTTTAAACGTCACCATTGGCTACAATTAGTCTCAAAATAAGTGTGAAAGCTGTGATTGTTTTCTTGCATTTTATAGTTATGTTTAGTCAAATTGGCACTTTATTTATAGATTTCTGTTACCTGATTGTCGCCTTGGATGTACCACTGAGCCCTACAAAAGGACCAACGTCCCAGTGTGTGTGCCTCTTGCCTCGCACCCAGTGCCGCTGGGTACGCCACTATACGCCATCTCCCATTTGCCAGCTTACCTAAAGGTCCATGCCAGCAGTGAGACCGTTTCCTAACTGGCTTAATTAACTCTCAGTTTTACAGATATAGTAAAGAAAGTTCTTATTTCATGTTACCTTACAGGAGCTAAAACCATAATCTCAGTAACTATGAGAAACTGCTATTCCATTGAAATTAGATGTGAATGTAACTTTTATTTTCTAAGACTGGCTCTTACATCTCTGGCGCCTAATTGTTTATATTAATATATGATAAACTGCATTAATATATCAAAAAGAGCCACAAACTATTCATATACTCTAAATATTGCTTTGAATTAATTAGTAATATGATGGCAAATAAACATTTAAGAGTTTCTTGTTTCAATTATTAGCAGTTTCTTGTAGCAGGCACAGTTTATTCACGGGTCTGTCCTGTGGGCTACTTTTGGTCTGCACACAAACTCCTCTGACTGCACCTTTGGCATCTGGCCTTGTCCTAATGACTCGGCCCATTACCCAGGATTGGCGGGGTGCAGCATCATCTGCTATTAAGACAATGTCCCCTGCTTCACAATTTCTTCACGGTGTAAGCCATTTTTGACATGAAGCTGAACCACACTTTGGTTTGTTTGAGTTTAATAAAAGCACTTTGACTTGTCGTTGCCCTTGTCCCCTTTGGTTATGACTATCGATGTCTCAGAAAAACAAAGAAGCCCATTTGCCTAGAGGGGGCTGGGTGGTCTCGTGGCCTCAGAACCCCTGCAGAGGACATACAGGTTTCTTGGGGAACTAACCTGTGAGAAAGTGACATAAAGCTGACCTTGCGAGAAGAAAAATGAGCTAAGATCCACCCCTGCCAACCTGAGGGTCTGTCCCTGGACCTTGTTAATTGACATTGCAAAGCTTCACCGGGAACTATAATCTCTTGAATTGGAAGGGCATGTTTATCACAATTAGAAGAATGCGAGGGATTAAAACCCTCTCGCCAATGCCACATTCTGTGATGATTATCACCTCTAGGATGCTGTTCTGAAGCAGGCAGACCTGGAGACAGTACCATTGCAAAGTTTGGGAGGGCTCAGGTTTCTCAAAAGGATAATTGGTGCTCCAACTTTTAATGCTAAGTTGTGCAGTGGCATGCCAGGAGGATGACTGGAATTTAAAAATTCTGTAGTATAATGAACTGAAGTGTATGTCTGAGACAGCGTTTTAAATAATTGCAAGCAATTGATTGATTCATTTTATGGCACCCCCTCCTCTCGGCCCGCAGCCGCTCTCTTCGCTTAGAGCGATGAGAGAAGTCGCAAAATCAACAGGAATGTTCAAATTATACTCTCTCTCTATCTAGATATATATGAGAGAGAGAGAGAGAGAGAGAGAGATGATGGCCACATTGACGGTTATTTTTGTCAAAGACCCCCTTTAAAGTTTGGTTTATACCGAGATTGTATTTGTATATAGTTTAACTGGATTGAATTTACATCTGGCATTAAAATACATCTCCAGAGTGGCAGTGATTGGATGGACCCCCATGTCCCCATACACAAAGCAATTCCACTTTAGTAGCTCCTTGCATTTATCTCTGCAGCACAGTGCTTTGCAGCTACTAACTTGCAGTTAAAATGAAAACAAACTCTGGCTGCTCATAACGACCCAACAAGAAAAGTGAACAGATGGTGACACGTCGTGCTGCCCTGAAGAACTTCAGTGTTTTAGCACGATGTCAAAGATGAGTGTCGTTTCATGGGGGAGATAGTAGTTCACCTTCACTATGCCAGGGCGCTCGCTTTTTAAAGCTGCAAAGGGGTCCTGGCAGGCCACCACCCGCACCGTTCTTTTGTCACTTCCACTGAAGCGACTGTTGTGTGTGAAGAGCAAACGCCTTTGCATTTCCAGTTGTTTTAACTGGCTAATCGCTGATGGAAATTCTCAGAGGATAACAATGTAGCTTGTGTAATTGAGTTCTGAAAAAAGCCTGCAGAAACTAAGTGTTAAAAGAAAAATCTGTTATATTTAGAAATCCTTAAATCATTTTATGCTTATTTGAAAGTGTAATACCCTGTGAGTAATGAGAAGCTTTTATATGTGCAGTGAGACATTCTCCATTTTAGCAATAAGCGGTTGTTATTCATCCATAACAATGTATGACCATAAACCCTCTCAGTTTACAGTCGGCTTAAGAAATTCAGACCCTAATAAAAGTACCCTCTGTAGTAAAGAGATCGAGGCGGTGTTTGAAATGACCTATTCATTGTGTATATTATACTTTACAAAAACTACAGACGGTGTATTAGCACTAGCTGCAGATGAATTTTGTTAATAAATGCCAGTTCAAAACCATTCACCTTTGTCAAAGCGGTAGCAAAAGTACAAGAAGGGGAATATCATGTATGGGGGCCATTGCACATCCTTGTGGTACCCCGAAGAACTAAAGGTTTAAGAATTACTGCCCTGTAATGGCAGAGTTGAGGTTTTTTTCCTGGAGGTAAGTAATGAGGAGGCACCAGTCGACTGCTGCATCTCGTGGGGCGAGTGGTACCTAGGCATGAAAAGGAGAAGCCCTCACTTTGGCACTGGACACAAAGCAATTCTGCCTCGTCCATGAAAATCAGGTTTGGTGGCAGACAGAAAAAGATTCCACCTTGTCTCTCAGTGGCATCTAAAGCAACACAAGACTCATTTCAAACTCTCACCCTGGAATATACATTAAAGGACCTACATAACAATTCAACACAGAACCCCCTGACATTTAATGCACTAAGAATAAAACTATTCAAAATCATTTCATGTGCAAGTGCAGCAATCAGGAAAGGAAATTAAATGTAGTGATATCTAATTATGGGCGGCACAGTGGCGCAGTGGGTAGCGCTGCTGCCTCACAGTTAGGAGACCCGGGTTTGCTTCCCGGGTCCTTCCTGCGTGGAGTTTCCTGCCTTGCGCGCTGTGTTGGCTGGGATTGGCTCCGGCAGACCCCCATGACCCTGTACTTCATAACTGGCCACCGCTGAAGCCAACTCAAGATACCCAAAACAGACATGGCTGATGTAATGGTTGTAGAGAAAGTCAAGAAAGCAAAACAGATGGCGTCTTTTATCGAACAAGACTGTCCCATAATGTTCTGGCCCAACAAGAGTAATGTATAAAAAGCGGGGTTTACAGTCCAAATTTATAAACTGAACAAGGGTTCAGAATTCAGAAAATGGCAGCACCTGTCGACAGGACTCGGCTCTTCATATATGTGTAGTGCACATCCACAAAAAGGCCTTTTGTTTCCCGCCTTTTACTTGGACAACGAGAGAACATTTTTGAATACTAATTTACCAGGGAAGGGTAAGAAGTTTACTGAACCAAACCCATTCACATTTGAACTGACTGGGCAAAGTCTAAGAGTTGCCAACACTGTGGTGCACTTGGTGTTTCGGAGGCTTTTCTCCTATGGGCCCAATACACTTGCTATACATATAAGTTAGGCTGGGAACCATCACATTCCTTAATCACCTCAAACGAGGGAATGTCCCCGCTTATTGGCTCAAATTACACCTAGTAAATAGGATCTTAGACAAAGCATTTTCAAAAAGATGGATCGTTTTTTGGTCAAGTGCCATTGTTATTAAAGTAGACCAAGTGTCCTCTCACTCCTAGGTTCTGGTGCATTACCTTCCTAAAGTTCGTTCCAGACTTTCTCTGGCAGAGGCTCTTATTCATCGATCTATTGGGCAATATATTAAAAAAAATGCATTTTTGCCAGTTATTTATTCAGAGGACCAACTGAAAAAGACGCCACCTTATGGAAAAAAGGCAAATTATACAAGTGGAGAGTCACTATAACGGAGGAGTAATTCGAGACAGACATGCACAGCCAGCACTTGCATATGGGAATTGTCCAACGCTGCCCACTGACTAAAGACATGCCACACAACAAAACAGCTTTATTCTATGACATAAGATCTGTGTTCCTGATGAATTTCCAGCTATTACTAATCAAGCAATTCTTGAGAAAAGTTTTCCAATTTCTGCATGTAATCTGGAAGAGACTAACAAAAAAGTAAAAGCAGCAGCCGGCCGGCTTTTACTGGAGTGAGGTGAGTCGGCTGGGACACGTTCACTGGTTTGGTTACATATTACAAAATGGCCTAAGTGACTTGAAATGCCACTGCAAAAACTCTGAAACATTCTGCCATAGTGGGATTTTTTGTAACCCAAACCCTACTGGAAGTCTCTATCCTATGACTCCTGACCCCAACTATCAACCAGTTTCATAAATTTAATACAAACTGCAAGAGACCATGTTATATAGCTGAAAAAATTAAGCTATATAATTTAGCTTAATGACAATGTTTGATTATTGTCTCTGCCAGCAGTGCCTAAATGCCATACTGAATGGCTACTGGGCAAATGTGTGCTAAAACTTTTAAACACATTGCAGCAAGTGAATGGCAACAGTCATCAAAGGAAATGAAAACAGACTCACATGCCTGAATG
Source organism: Polypterus bichir lapradei (assembly GCA_026402145.1). Lineage (NCBI taxonomy): Eukaryota > Metazoa > Chordata > Cladistia > Polypteriformes > Polypteridae > Polypterus > Polypterus bichir. The sequence goes on along the minus strand of JANRMT010062828.1, from coordinate 4,924,196 downwards.
TTCTTATTTTAATGGATTTAAAAATGGATACTGACCCTGACTGAAGTGGCCACAGCTAAGCACTGTAACTTTCTTCATTACAGGAATGTTTTCCTGGTGACGGAATTGTTTCCTGTGTTACCTAATATGGTCTAATATAGTAAGTTTTTTTCTTTTCAAAGCAATTACTGAGGTCACCTGTATTACATTTTTAAGAATTAAAAAAAAAAAAAAAAAGTCATGTCTTATAGATGACTGAAATTGTTTTAGTTCTAAATCACAAAGTATTCTGCTCAAAAAAAAAAAAAGTGAACACTTAAATCACGAATCAGATCTCAATGAACAGAATATTCAAGTTAAAAATCTATACTGTATAATTCATTGAGAACAAAATGATGCAACAACGGTCAATGGAAACAAAAATCTGCAACCCCTTGAGGCCTACATTCAACATCACACTGCAAATCAAAAGTCAAAATTTGAAATCACAGGCTGATCCGACTTGCATGAATTTCATCACAGGAACTCATACTGTGTATGGCCCCAACGTACCTGTGTGCACTCCTGACAACATCTGGTCCTGCTTGTGATGAGACAGCGGATGGTGTCCTGGGGGCTCTCCTCCCAGACCTGGATCAGGGAATTACTGAGCTCCTGGACAGTCTGTAGTGCTACTTGGCAGAGTCGGTTGCACTGATACATAACATCCCAGTGGTTCTCAGTTGGATTCAAGTCCTGGGAATGTGTGGGTGAATCAATGCCTTTGTCATCCAGGAACTGCCTACACTCTGGGCACTTGAGGCTGGGCATTGTGCTGCACCAGCATAAAATCTTAACAATAGCCCCGAGGATTTCAACCCAGCACCTCAGTTGATAAACACGTATTGAGGTTTGTGCAACCTTCCAAGGATATACTGTACCTCCCCAGACCAGCACTGACCCACTGCCAAAAACAATCATGCTGGATGTTGTTGCAACCTGCATGATGTTCACCACACCATCTCCAGACTCTTTCACATTTGTCACAGGTGCTAAGTGTGAACCTGCTCTCATCTGTGAAAACAATGGGACACCATTGGTGGAGCTGTCAATTGGGTGTCAAATGCCATTCGAGCTGCACAGTGATGGGTTGTGCCATTCTGGAGGAGCTGTACTACCTGTACATTTGGCTGCAGGTATTGTCTCATGCTACCAGTAGTCACAAGCACACTAGCAAAACGCAAAACTACAGAAGAATTACTCAGGAAGGATAAGGAGAGCAGTTATCCACGGTCCCCATTCTCTTTATGGATGTGTGTGTGTGTGCACACACCTGCTGTTCCTTTCATTTGTACTAAAGCAAGTGAAGTTGATTCACAATCACTTAAACTTCCTAACGGAAGAGTTTGATACCCCTAAGCTTAACTGACTTGATGTTAGACTGTGATGATGAAGTGTTCCCTTAATTTGTCGAGAGTGTATATTCCATGTAAATGTAAACACCAAAAGTGCTACGGTGATGCATAGTTGACTGGGATACTAGCAGCCAATGATTCAATGTGATGAGACTACTTAATTGGTTTATGGCAAAAGGTAAAAGAATGTGCCAAAACATACATTTAACATCCTATTTGTATGCCTTTCCTCACACCTTTAGCTGTTATTTTTATTATAAATTAATTATATTTTATATTTTATTATAAATTATTATTATTTTATTTCTAGATTATCTGTAATTTCCAATGACAGAATTTTTAGTCTGTACTTTCACATCCACCAAATATGACTTTTGTTCACATGAAAACTCTGATTCTAGTCCTTTTGAATGGAGAATTACTTTTATTATAAATTAATTATATTTTATATTTTATTATAAATTATTATTATTTTATTTCTAGATTATCTGTAATTTCCAATGACAGAATTTTCAGTTTGTACTTTCACATCCATCAAATATGACTTTTGTTCACATGAAAACTCTGATTCTAGTCCTTTTGAATGGAGAATTACTATACTACCACTGGAAGTGACAGAGTGAAAAACTAGTAATAAAACTGGTAATTTCCAGCTTTGATTTGCTGTCAAAATTATGCCCCAGAAACAGAAGGTGTCTTTTTATGAAACAGGGAACTTTGCGTCTTTAAATCTGCAAATTTAGTTGTTTAGGTGTTAGATACATGGAAAGGTGTCCATTTTTATCGCTTTTAAAAATACAGCTTTACTATATAAGGCAAGCACTTTGGGTGAATGACAGCAACCAGGACTGTTAAAGAAAAATCAACTCAAAACACTCAAATTGTGCTTTATGTTGCTGTAATCTGGAGGCACTGCCTTGAAAACGTTCCACTCCACAAATGAGCTACAACTGGCAAATTGATGGCTTGTGCCTTTTTTTTTTCTTTTAATCAAAATACACAATCCCTGTTCTTTACTGTTCCACAGACTTTCTGGGATAGACTGAGTTTGCTGTAGATCTAAGGCCAGCTACTTCTTTCTTTGGGCGTGCACTTCTGGCTATGCAAAAAGAAACTTGTAAAATTATTAAAATGAATGATGAGAATGATAGACAGAATGAATAAAAAGTGATAATTATTATTGCTAGTAAAACATCAATCAAAAACTAACAGGCAAAAATGAAACACAAATTACTTGGGTTTTTATCTGAAGAAGCCACCTTTGGTGTTTAGCTTTTTATGCCGATACAGCAGATCTTCTTTGGGTGTTAGACTGATTTACTGTGACTAGTGAGTAGATTCTGGTGAGAAGCTTCTTGTGTACATGCTGCAGCAGCTTGTTTGGGCAGTTAAATGTCCTGCTGCGACTAGCAAACCTAATCCTTTTAGAATTTTGGAAACACCACCCTCCCCTTCTAGTGTTTCATCTGTTTCTATTGATTCTTACAACCTGCACTTAAGAATTCTGAGATAAAAGATTAGAATACCTATTAGTACTTGCTTTCATTAACCATACATCAATGTAGAGTATGAAAAAATGGTCTGCATTCATTAGAGAGAGGACAACTCACAAACAGACACAAACTGCTGTGTACTGTTCTTGTGAGCCTTTATTAGACTCCCCTTTGTCCTGTTAATGGCAAACTTTTTATATCCTTCTAGGTAGCATACAAGTCTTAGGACTCATTAAAGTCAATCTGCAAAAGATTTACAAATTTGGTTCTATGATAAGAGTAGAATCAATAACATCTTTTATTTTCTGCATCACTAATCCTAGTCTACAATAAGGTATTCATTTGATATCAGTCCTACTTCTGTGAGGCTTTTTCTTATTTTGATTTGATATACTTTGTTAGTCCCAGAGGAAAAATTGTCTTTTCACATGACCTGTCATGACATAATTGCTTTCAGCAATATCTCCATCTGAAATTCTAAATATCCATAAGGGTAAAGGCAAATATTCCTTCAGATAGAATACAGGGCTGAAGAACATTGTATTCAAAAATTCATCATAATTTCAACAAAGCTGACACAAGATGCCTTTTTGGTATTACTGTACATAGTGCACAGATGGTTAAATTGAGCTCATAAAATATTGTTTGCGCTCCGCCTTGTTGCTCTTTTTCATCAGAAATTATTTTAGTTGTAGTAGGTTTTTGCAGTATGAAATGAGTAAATCTTTGCTGATTTCTTATCTATACTGAGTGAAAGAAAGATCAAAAGAACCCACAAGGCTACTAACATTGTGGTTAGAGTCACAGCTCTGTACAACATGAGCACTACGGAAAATGACATAAAAATGCAAGAAGCCTATGATCATGAGCTATAAGCCAAACAATAAGAAAATCAGTACAAAGTTTGAAATTAATGGTTTTATACCTTTGACAACATATAAAATGTTCTTGTGTCCAAATGAAAAAGCTAAATTTCCCCTTGGGACAAATAAAGTACTGTATCTGTTATTAAATCCACAATGAAATGGTATCACGAAGCATACATTCCTGAGTCATAAAATTACTATTTTTTCTCTTTTAGAATGCAAAAATATGAAGTATATTCTCAGGTATTTAGTAAGAGAAAAGCACAACCAAAAACAAAGTATTTTTCCCTCACTGTAATGCCTCAAAAAAGGATTGGTTTAGAAGACTATTAAGCAACATTTATTTTACATAATGTTTATTTTTATAGTACAGTCAAATAGTTTCACTATTTTCAAGATTTATTTTAATATTTTAACATATTAAACCACTAAGTTTGAGGCTTTCCTTTCTCAAAATGTTTTGTTTTTCTCTCAAAAACTGAGAAAAAAAAATTATATATATATATATATATTTTTTTTTTTTTTGAAACTCACTCATACATAAACACACATTGTCCACCTCTCATTTTCATCACTCATCCAAACAAACCCAAATCATCTGTATTTTTTACAGAGTAATTCAGACTACTGTTCTGTAGAAAGTGACTGAGCTGTCAAAAATTAAAAAAAGAAAAAATCACTGAGGCATATTATTGGAAAATTAAACGGTAAGTTCTAAAAATCCAACTGTGACAAAGAGGCTGCAACTATTGCCTTCAAAAAATGATTTGAAATAAAATGCTTCATTTTTGGTACGAAGCAAATAGAAATTCTTGATCATCATTTCCATTACATGGTTAATGAAATGTGTCCAAAGAATTTGTACAGAACAAGGGTAATAACTATTTCTTAAATAGGTTAACTTTTGTGCAGTCAGTTTAAGCATTATGATTCTTAACAACATTGTGAAATGTTTGAAAAAAGCAGCATAAAAAGAGAAAAACGATGTTATTGACCCTAATACCATTAGTTCTTTCATTATAAAACTTCAGCTTATCTTTGTAGTATAATCTTTTTTCTTTTTTGCAGTCAGTACTACAGAATCTTTAAACCATCGCTGTAGATACACACAATTTCTGCATAAAAACTTACACATTAATTGATATTAGTTGCACTTCATTTAAGTTGGACTTAAAATGTCCTTACTAAAAAAATTCTGTATTCACTTTCAGATGTCTGAATGAGTTAAATCTTTAAAAGGTCTCTTAGAATTGCAATGATAATTGCTGTAGGTTGATTTTAAAAAGCCTGAGATTTTGCATATATTTTGTTAAATTTTAGGAAACTATATTAATACACCCTTATAAAAGACATTAAAACACACTCCTGGTCTAGGTCATGATGGTATTTGCAATACCAGGAATAGTGTAACTAACACAGATGCTGTTTTAAGAAAGACAAAGTCCGAAAGCTTTCCATCTCAAACACTTCTGAAGGACCAGAAATGCTAAAGGAGAAAACAGGGAGTGCATACCCATTATGCTCTGACTTGTACCCATACTTCCGCTTAGACACAATGGTAACATGAAAAGAATCAGGTTTTAAAAGGGAGGAAACAATTTAAGAAATTACACAGCAAATATACATCATCTTGAAGATTTTTAAAGAATAAATATTTTTTTGTAATTTAAAAATTATGCAAACACGTGCCACACTTGCTCTTTAACTCTCCATGCATATGCATTATTTACAATTTGAAAAATACTGATTTTTTTCTTTTGTTGTCTGTAAGTCATATACAAATATTTACCCCTTAAATGTGTCCTTGTCATTAGCCAATCAACATTCACCAACTAAAAGGGGTTTAAAACCATGTACAACATACATGGTAAATTGGACATTGAAAGCTGTTCTGAAAACAAAATGTAAATCCATTTCCTACACATAAAAAAATAAAATGGGAACAAAAAGGCTTCATTTTGAATATGGAAGCTAGGTTACAAGCTTGGAGGGTTTTTTTTCAGTGTCTTCTCACATTCTCCACTCTGCCGCTTACAATACTGTTATACAATTTGTATCCTGTTGTTTTGTAACTACTGTTTTATTACAATATAATTTACTTAAACTTTCCATTAAACAAAACAAAAAAGATGCAAGATTGGGTAGCAGACCAGCAGTGTCAACAATGTGTGACACTCAGTTTAATTGCATCAGCATTCTAGTTGGTAAAGTTAATCTCCAAAAGTCATTGTAAGCGGAGTTATCTTCAATCTTCAATATATTCCCAAAGGTCTTTCTCATAGCCTTCATGCACATGTTGTAACAACACTCTTCGCCGACTCTCACAGTATCTATAAGGAACAAGATTGAATACATTAGTATGGCCAACTGCATATAACTTAAATTAAATGACACTGGCATAATAAATTGCTTTTCTGTAATGTATGCTTCGGCTGGTGTTAAATTGGTGGTAAGAGCATATGTTGTGGGAACTCCTTAGTGGGGAAAAAAATAATTTCACTGCAGAGTGCACTTGGTATAGAGCAGATATGTAAAATCTACACCTATTTAATAAAATTACAGTTGTTCATGTAAAGGTAGAATTTTTTTACCATCATAGGGCATTGAAGGATGTCACTATTTAAGAAGAAAAAGAAAATCATTCAGAAGCAGATAGAGAAGATGTACAATAACGGCAGAGTAAAGCTGTTGTCCTCTGCTTGGGCTGCTCCAGTCATTTTAGTGTTGTAAAACAAAGTGCCATATTGCCTTTTTTGGCATGGCTTGTGATATTTCCACTACAGCTCCAGACCTGTTCTAAAACCTAATATCACATGTCCTGTCTATGTCAAACTGGAATTCTTTAATAATAATAATTCTTTGCATTTATATAGCGCTTTTCTCACTACTCAAAAGCGCTCCTTTAGAAGAGTTTATCTAAGATAAGAGAAGTCCTGTCTAGTATGTGCTATCCATGTAATGGAAAATAACTTCATAGGTCCTGAAGAGTTCACAAAAAATCATCACTTCTATTTGTTGAGATAACATGAGCAGGGTACAAGAGCAAGTATCATTATTGCTTTGTGCTTTAGGTTCTGAGGCTAATGCTACTTAGGCACCCTTGTAGCGAGGGTAAAGCCAGCAAACATATTTGGATATATATTTCTAGTTGCTGGTGTTACTTAGGGTGTTACATATGTCTTTAGATTTAATAAAATTAACTCCTGAAATTTAACATGGAGCTAAACTTAAAGAGCATAAGCTCCATTTATTTATTTGACTTTTACATGCCAGTAATTAGGCATTCAGCACTTTCAAACTGTTTGTGATGTAACACACATAGCAAAAGTTGGCTTGGAGATACTTGTAAACCACAGAACAATTTACCTATTCAATAACCAAATAGACCAGAAGTAAACCTAATGATGGCACTTAAATGCTAGCTTTGAATGAGTTGCCTTTCATTTGGAAATTCATTAAACAAGTATTAAATATGGGGAATTTAATTCATAAGACATCAAGAAACATAAGATGGCCGTGTTCATACATTGTATTTTTAATAGAATTATTGTGCACTAAATACAGAGTCACTTAGATGCATATGTTCAGTAACTGTTACCTGCTACGCCCCAACTCAACTTCCTTGGGCATGTGGTTATGGCTAAAGTTTGATCAGATCATGATCCCCAATGTTAGTTTTAATGACATATGTACAGATCTCAGACAAAGATACACTAAACACAAGTAAAATTAACTTTGAGTAGATGGCAACTATATTGAGGAGCCCTGTTTCTTTCCCCACAAATTATCCTTATACTGCCTTAATTTTTATTTTTCATTATAGTGATTGAAGTTGATACTTTAAATGACAGAGCTCTGCATATTAAAATAAAAGAGCACAAAGAACACACTAAATCGCTAGAAGGTCACATTGTTACTACAGGATGGTATAAAAAGCAGTTCCTAAGGATAATAAAAGAAAAAAGTTGTCAGAAAGACAAGTTAAGTTATTTTGAGTGTGTATGAGGTTTTCCTAAAGCCAAAATAAATAAACTACCACCTGTGGTATGGCCATATCGTGGGGCTAGATGAGAGCTTAGAATAGTGAGATGGCATATATTACATCACACCACCTTTTTCCAAAGCTATTTTATACCAGTGAAATATAAGAAATTACTGTGGCTTGTTGTATGATAGTGCCAAGAAGAATTCTGTAAAGGTGTGGAAATCTGAAGCCAAACCATATATGTGTATATTATTTTTCTATTTGCATGTCACCCTATAATGGAAGAACTGAACTCAAACTCAAAGTATGAACCAATGCTAAGAAGAGTGTCATTACAGCATGGAGCACTTACACATGCGAGAGCCAATTTATGTTGTTTTTCTGATAGCTTCAGAAACAAGACAAAACCAGGCTGTTCTTTGAAGTTTGGAACCAAGCACTCAGACTGGTTCTAAATACTGGTATTAGTGGAAAGTGGAAATTAAGGATTACCAATAAAGATTAACACAAGAATCCCTTAAGCCTATGAAAAAACTTGTAATCCCAAGCCACCTTAAATTCCTTTGCCCCTCTCCATTAGTGTATTTTGTTTTGTAAATGTGTCGATCAACACAAGCTGCAAGCAGACTGCAATCCCATCCCCCCCACCACCATAGCTCAACTTGGGCAAAAAATGCTTCCAACTCAAGGCTCTTTATCTGGGTGTGAGGTGCCTGGAATTGTATAGGGTAAATAATATATCGTTATTTGAAACACATGCATTTCATGTGTGTTCCGTGTCTACAACAATCTATGTAAATGCAGGAAGACAGGAAATGTTGAACACATAGCTAAAACAGAAAGTTTTTTCATGTTATAGTACTAATGACAACGTTTTTGACATGAAGTGTATAATGTGTGAAGACTTAAGTCCAAATATCAAATAAACACTTTCATAAAAGGTACACGTGTAACAAAACAAGTGCGCTTTTATTCAAAAAATAATTGAAGGAAAATAAATCGGGTTAGGGTATGACACTGACATGACTACTTGGTGGTGCAATGGTAAGAACTGCTGACTCATAATCAAGAGATTGCCGGTTTGATTCCGGGTGGTTACTAGAATTACTGTTGAGCAGTGAACTACTCTTACTGTTACTATTACAGAATAAAAACATACATTTCACTTGAGTCTGTAATAGCTGATGTACGTTTATGGTACTTGTAAAGGTTAGAATTTTTTTTTTTTTATTCAGTTTTATTCAGTCAAGATCACGCTCCCCCCGATATAACACTGCAGTGTTCAAATAAAGATGTGCTATAACAGAGGTGAACTCAGGTGAAGGTTCTACATCGGAGAAAGAGAACAGAAGCTCTCCCTTGCGAGAAACGTCCACTCACACATAAGAAAAACTCAGCTGCACCAGGCATAAGGGGCAAAAGATGGCACCGTTTGGATGCAGCAAGAGGTCGGGCGTCATCCTGCCACTGAATCTGACACATGTATGTCCTTCAACGAAACACTTCTCACCAAGGTATCATGCGAAGTTCTGTTTACAATTATGTTTCCTGATGGTCTTTATATGAAAAACATTTATATGTTACTTATATGCAGCTAAAGACATTCGCGTACTGAAGCAGCATTGCATGAGTTGTTTCGTAGGCTTCAGGTATTCTCGTTTTAACTGCCTGCCTTATGAACCGTGTTTAACCCATTTTCCAGTTTGTGGGTAGCAATAGCCAATGTCAGCATCACAGAGTATAAGGTAAGAACCAACCTTGGTTATGACATTATTACATCATAGAGCCCTCTCAAGAAGCATATACCTATATTTCACTGGGACAATTGACCCAACAACCACATGTATTTTAGATATGGTATGAAACTGTAGAATCCAGTGAAAATCAAGACAAAACGGCAAGAATGCGGTAAACTGCACAGAGAGTGTACCTGGGCTGGTTTTTGAAATAAAGACATTGGAAATGTGATACTGTGCACCCATGCATTCATTTACTTTCTGAACCTGCTTATTATGGTTTAGTGTTTTGTGAAGCCGGCTTCTATCTCAGCAGCACTGAGCTTAAAGCAGGAATAAGCTACGGACAGGACATCATGGTATTATTGAGTTGCCTATTTAACTTGCTTAAATGGTCATGAAGGTTTTCTCCTACAACCAAAGTTTATAAAATGCAAAATCTACAGGCAATTAGGTAGAAACCGAACTCTGGTCTCCAGGGTAATGATCAAGTGGCACTAACCACTGTACCCTTGTTCCACACTACAATTATTATCTAGCAGACAATTTAGCAAATCTATCAGTGTCCAGCTATTCTTTTCAAAATACTTGACTAAATAATGAGTAACATTATGCAGTACCAAAGTCCATTCAACTCTTTTCTTTGATTTTCATCCCAGTACTGTGCTTTCTATAAACAAGTGACCTCAGAGTTTCAAGTGCGACTTATTTTTTGAATATACTTCTGATAGTACAATTGTGGTCTATAATTTCATTGCAGGAATAGTTTCATAGTGAAAACTAAACTATTAAATTGTACTCTGAAAATTTTGAGATAAATGTAAAAATCATAAGTGTTTTACAGTTACACTGATTTGAACAAATGGAGAATTGATTCAGTAAGATATATCCTACAAATACTTTGGGTTTGCAGATTATTCCCTGGCTATGGTTAACAAATATTAACAAAGATTGTTTATCTTACATAAACAAAATAATTTCAGTGTCAATTTATGTATTACATAAATGGGATAATGAGGTGCATCTTGACTATGAAATTAATTAAATGTTTATTTCTGACAACATGAATGACACATACAGGCGAGAACAACAATTTAGGATACTTTTACATAATCAATCAAAAACCTTCAAAAACCATGTAATACTAAGACAAACAGAACAAATATTTTGTAGCTGTGTAGCTGAAATGCTGTATTTATTTTGAGGATATTCTTAAGCATGAAATACTGCAGTGACACAGTATTTTTTTCTACATTGTAATAATGGGTCAAATATTTTATTGCTGGTTATATAGTGCAGAACACTGTGCTAAAGATAACATTTCCAGTTGGATGACACTGTGGTTTAGCCAAATAGGAACTTCAAATTAAAGAAGCTGAAGGAAAAAAAAAAAATTGCCAAAATGAAAACATTCAGGATTCAGCAACTACAATAAAGTCTGAATATAACACTTGAAACAAAATGAAAACACAAAATTTAACAGACTTAACTGGAAGTAGCTAGGAATTAAAAAAAAAAAAAAAAAAACACATTTTACAAACTATGCAATATGCATACCTATACTTATCTTGGACTTTCTGTTTTATGTCTTGTAGGGAATCCTGTGAAATATCACGCTCCAAATATCCAGACAACACCTCTGTGGCATTTTCTAGATCTGCCTGATTATTCTATAAACAAACAATATTCACAGTCACAGATTTTATAATATTAAATAAATCATTTTTATCACGTCAAACTATGAGCCATGAATGTTACTAACTAGGAGAAATACACCAGATATCAATTATTGATGTTAAACACAAATATTGAATTTTGTTTACTCCAAATCATCCTACTCTCAAAGGCCTAAATGAATTAATTTCACTCCACACACTTGCATTGCAGATGTGGCCCAATGCTGCCAAGTAAAAAAGTGTTATTTTCATTCAGAAGGACAATCACGTCCTTGGCAAAAATTTTAAAAACAGACTATAAACATAATATCAGACACCTACAATGTATTATATAAACATTTTTAATACACAAAAAGAAGTATTCTAAGTGAAATAAAACACATTACTAATTTGCAGAAAGCAAAAGTAGATGGGAAAACAATGCAGCTGAAATTAGTGTGGTAGGAACACTACAAATTATTAAACATTTGAATTGTCTTGATTGCATACTACACTATCTTACAACATATGGAGTGACAGTGTTAATATATTGAGGAAAGAAAATAACACCACCAAGAAAACAGGGAAAAGATGCAAATAAGAAGTATTACAACAAAAAACTTAGTGATTTTCATGCATATTTACATGCACAAATCGGTAATAAGGTACACAAACCAAGAATTGAATCTAATTACATAAATTATTTATTTACACAAAAATGCAATGTGCACAGATTGCATTTATGCAAAGCCTTTAAATGTGTTAGGAGTCTGTTTGTGTTACTTATCTGAAGTAATGTTTACAAAATACCACATTATTTTTTTTTAACCTGAATGTTATTTAATGTTTGTTTTAATATTTTATGTATATGCAATACTTATTCAATTAACATTTAATAACATTTGTAACATTTCATTGTACTACCTTAGTAAAAGTATATCAATGTAAAACAATTGTTGACCAGATTTAAATTACATTTTACAGATTTTTACTCTTACCTTTTACAAAAGACTGCACTATTAGAGTATTAATGAATAAATGTGTATGTTTTTATTTATTTAAAGAGCGCCTGAAAAAAGTGAAATTTCCCCACGGTTCATTCTTTCAATCTAAAATTTCTACTATTTATATCAATTTAAAGATTTTAATATACATAGACTTGTAATTTATTTATATACTTTTTTTAACACAGTTGTATAATATACTGTATTGGGTATTGAAAATGGTATCGAACTTCAATACTTTTCTTAGTATCAGATTGACGTTTGTAATTTTGAAACCATGATAACCCTATAATGGACTAATGTAACCATTTAAATCTAAATGGCTATCACATCAATAAATGATGCTTATTATTTTTTATTTTTTAATACATCAGTGACACATTTTCATAGTTATATATTAATTGCCAGAACATAAAGAAAAGAATGACGGATAACTAAAAGTTCCTGGGCAATAACATTTCCAACATTCTGAAAAAGGAATTCGGTTCATTCATTATAATCACGAAAGCTCAACAGAAGGCCTTTTTTTGAAGACAGTTAAAGGTTGGGATGCCACAGGAAGTATGTGTACCTCTTCTAAAAATCACAGGCTGCTGTCTTGTTTCGATGGAGTAATTCTTCTGTTCCCGACTAAAAATCTTTAAAGATCTGATACAAGTTATTGAACTCAACTCACGTTATGCCCTTGTTTTTCTTATAAAAAGATGGTCCAATATGTCGTAATCTGTATTGTACAGAGCAATCCTACTGTAAAAGTGACTTCTCCCAATTCACATTTGAACATCAAATTATGCGAATCAAAAAAAAAAAAAGAGCAAGGTAAGACACAATAAGCTGGAAGAAATCCAATGATGTTCCTATATGAAATAAAGCAGCTAATACGATAAACCATTGTAAGTGGAGAGAAAATTACAATTAAGAAAATACGAGTAAGTATGGTTAGAAAAAAAAAGATGGTTAGAAAAAATCTAGCAAGTAGATTATTGAAAACAACAGAAAACCACCAATTAATAGATGAATCATGAGAAAAGTGTTAGAAGCCACAAAATAAGGAACAATTTAGATGTAACTTAACAGACTACAAGCATTTCTGAATACAGTTAAGATAAATGATACTACAGGATGGCATGAGTGCAATTTAGGATGAATACAGTGAAATGCAACACATAGGTCATCGTGCCAATTACACAAAAAAGGATATAGTATTTTATAATATTAATCAAATTCACACTTGATTACATGTTTATAATTAAGTGCTTTTCTTAGTAAAAAGGCATGTGATCTCGACACATCCTGTATTCATGAGCATTCCAACAGTAGTTATGCCAATATCCAATTATAAAAAGTATGTCTCTCCTATTAAAACATGTAAAAATACTACCAACTTACTACATTTTCTAGGTATCCTTTATAAATGATGTTAAAATAATGGAATACAAATGAATTCAAAATATCCATTCCTATATATTCAAAATAGCCATTCTTATCATTTTCATTTGACACTTGTGTGACACAAATAACAGACATCAGATCAACAAAGTAAAGGATACCTAGGATATGTCCTCAACACACCTGGTGGGCATCTCTTGAAAATATGATGGTGAATTATTTTCAACAAATTCACCTCCGTTTTTGATTTTTTTTTTTTTTAAAGTTAATCAGTATTTAATAACCTGTTTAAGTGTGACAGTGGAATGTAAGTGTGACAGTGGTGAGGACTGTGGTAGGAGTGACAGATGTATTCAAGTTGGAGGTGGGATTACATCAAAGCTCGCCTCTGAGCCCTTTCTTATTTGCAGTGGTGATGGACAGGTTAACAGACGAGATTAGACAGGAGTCCCAATGGACTATGTTGTTTGACATTGTGATCTGTAGCAAGAGTAGGGAGCAGGTCGAGCCCCTTGAGAGGTGGAGATATGCTCTAGAGAGGACAGAAATGAAGGTCAGTAAGAAGAAGACAGAATACATGTGTGTAAATGAGAGGGAGGTCAGTTGAATGGTGAGGATGCAGGGAATAGAGTTGGCGAAGGTGGATGAGTTTAAATACTTGGGATCAACAGTACAGGGTAACGGGGATTGTGGAAGAGAGATGAAAAAGAGTGCAGGAAGGGTGGAATGGATGGAGAAGAGTGTCAGGAGTAATTTGTGACAGTTATTAGCAAGAGTGGAAGGGAAGGTCTACAGGATGGTACTGAGGCCAGCTACGTTATATGGGTTGGAGATGTTGGCACTGACCAAAAAACAGAGACAGTGCTGGAGATGGCAGAGTTAAAGAAGCTAAGATTTGCATTGGGTGTGATGAGGATGGATAGTACTATGAATAAGTACATTAGAGGGTCAGTTCCGGCTGGATGATTTGGAAACAAAATCAGAGGCGCAAGATTGTGTTGGTTTAGACATGTGCAGAGGAGAGATGCTGGGTATATTGGGAAAAGGATGCTGATGATAGAGCTGCCAGGCAAGAGGAAGGCCTCAGAGAAAGTTGATGAATGTGGTGAAAGGGGACATGTCGTTGATGGGTTTAACCGAGCAAGATGCAGAGGAGAGGAAGATATGGAAAAGGGTGATCTGCTGTGGTAACCCCTAACAGGAACAGCTGACAGAAGAGGAGGATTAGTATTTAATAGTCTGTTTAGTTCTTCCTTTACTACATAATACAATCTGAATGAGGGGGAAAAAAGACTTGCTAAAACGCAGTGCAACAATAGCCTTTCCGCCTTCACACATCCTGAAGTGCCACTGACAAGAAAAAAAGACAAAATTAAACTGGAAAGGCTGACAATATATTGTATGAAGCAGACATGAAGAATATGAGAAAATAAAGACGGCATTGTCTTTTGACTCTGTAATTATACAATATACATATTTAACAGCAGTAACTTGGGAAAATGCTACCTAGAACACATTTAAAAAATACAAACTGAAGTTTCTCTATAATTGATTGTGATTTTCAAATATACACTCACCAGACACTTTATTAGATACACCTTGCTAGTATTGGGTTGGACCCCCTTTTGCCTTCAGAAATGCCATCATTTTTAGAGGCATAGATTCAGCAAGGTAATGGAAACATTCCATAGGGATTTTTGTCTGTATTGACATGATAGCATCACACAATTGTTGCAGATTTTTTGGCTGCACACCCATAATGTGAATCTCCCGTTTCACCACATCCCAAAGTTGCTCTACTGGATTGAGATCTGGCAATTGTGGAAGCCACTTGAATACAGTGAACTCATAGTCATGTTAAAGAAACCAGTTTGAGATCATTTGAACTCTGTGACTTGGCAAGTTATCCCGCTTTAAGTAGCCATCAGAAGGTCGGGGTCATAAAGGGATGGACATGGTCAGCAAAAATACTCAGGTAGGCTGTGGCATTTAAACGATGATCAAATGCTATTAAGGGGCCCAAAGTGTGCCAAGAAAATATTCCCCAAACCATTACACCACCACCACCAGCCTGAACCATTGATACAAGGCAGGATGGACCCATGCTTTAATGTTGTGGACGCCAAATTCTGACCCTACCATCCAAATGTTGTAGCAGAAGTCGAGACTCATCAGACCAGGCAACATTTTTCCAATCTTTTGTTGTCCAATTTTAGTGACTCTGTGCGAACTGTCACCTCAGTTGCCTGTTCTAAGCTGACAGAAATTTAACCCGGTGTGGTCTCCTCAATGCTGCAGGTAAGCTCTTTAAGGTTCAACATGTTCAGAGATGCTCTTCTGTGTACGCTGGTTTTAACAGGTGGTTATTTGAGATACTATATCCTTTCTATTTGCTCAAGCCAGTCTGTCCATTCTCCTCTGACCTCTGCCATCAACAAGGCATTTTCACCAAGAGAACTGCTGCTCACTGGACACTTACCCTTTTTCGGACCATTCTCTGTAAACCTTAGAGATGGTTGTGTGTGAAAATCCCAATACTGTACATCAGTAGTTTCAGAAATACTCAGACCATCCGGTCTGGTACCAAAAACCATGCCTCATTCAAAATAATTTAAATCACATTTCTTTCCCATTCCAATGCTTGAACTTCAGCAGGTCATCTTGACAATGTCTATATACCTTAATGCACTAAGATGCTGCCATGTGACTGGCCGAATAAATATTTGCATTAACAAGCAGTTGACCAGGTGTACTTAATAAATAGGCTCGTGAATGCAAGTCTTTCCCAGAAAGTCTCCTTGAAATGCATGAAAGATCTAGGTAATATGTGTAATAGCTTTTTAAACTGGAAAAATTAGATTTGGTTGGGGTATGCTTTCAATAATTTAGAGTTAAAAAAGTATTCAAGAGTTCTATGCTTCACCCATGACTATTGTAGGCAGAACCTGAATCATTGTACATCCTCATAGGTCTCACCCTTTAATTACTGAACAAGGAGAGCCCTTGCTGTATTAAATAGGATGGCTAAACACTTTGCATTAATGGACTTGAACCACATGTTTCCAGCCTGACGTCTGATTTTTACTTTAGGACCATGTGTAGGTCCCACCTTCACTTCAAGTTCCATCTTCTTCTTTCTGTGATGGACACTCAATGACTAGTCAGTGTTGTTTTTTTTTGTTTTCTCAATTGACCTTGGTCTCCCCACTTGTTACGTGTATTAGATAATATTTTACTGAAATCTTTTATGAACACCACTATTATTTTTAAATGTGTGACATACTTAGTTGAATTACAATACTGTAAAAAAAAAAATGTGTGTGCGTTGGATAACTTGATACTCTACAGTAAACTGTGAGATAATCTAATAAAGAATACGGTACTCTGTTCCATCCTATAATCAGTAGCATTGCTGATCCTAAATATCACAATAGCATCATTCTCTTTTTAAATATTACTACATAAACAACATAATTACCTCTATTAGGTCTGCTTATTAATCAACTGATTATATTGCAAAAACTCATAATCAAAAAATGTAAATAATTTGTAGTATTTTATAGTTTACTGTCAAAAATTTATTGATATTAAATAAAAAAATAATTTATTCTTAAAGTCTTAGATCCAGGTTATCCTTTTTGAAAAGGTCAGAAGAAAATATATCTTTAATGTAAAACTGGCGATACCATTATAAACATACATTACGGATAAAAGTAACCATTTGGAAAATAAAGTAAAATTGCATTGTTCCCTTACCTCAAAAATTATGGACTGATTATTTTTTTTGAGGTAGAAAGCAAAAACATAAGTGTACATAAGCGTGGCACGACACTGGCAAAGTACATCCACAGCCTTCTTCAGAAACTGCACCTCAATCCATGACATATTGTGCTGTTGCATTTCTTCCATCTTCTGTTTAACTTGAGCATACAGCTTGTGTTCAAAACGGAGACTCTGCATGTGGTTCATGTAGCGGTTGCAGTAGAAAAGGTACCTCTGAAGTGCTGCTCGAGATCTCTAAAAAAAATGTACAAAACTATTTCTCAAAACACAATGAAAAGGATTTCAATACAAAGTAACAATGTAATTCATCAAATAAAGATAAAATGTTTAGTTAATATTGCAAATATTGCTTTAGAATTGTAATTATTAGTAATAGCTAGGAAAAGTGCAATTGCTAAAATTTAAAAATACTTCATTCCAATGGCATTCTAGAATATGCAAGAGTCAATACAAAATTAATGCATGACAATTTTTATTCAAATCTGTATCTTTTGCATAATTGTTAGTCCATCCCAAACCTCTTAATGAACACTACTGAAAACAGGGAAACATTCAAATGGATAGTATGGCCACTGCCCCATTTTTCTAAGTTTTTTTTTCTTATGACACAAAGTCTACTTTGATAAAGTTATATTAGAGACATGCAGACAGCCAGTGTTTGCCTCCTCCATTCAGCATGCCAGAAGGATGCCTGTTTGAGTTGCTGAGCTGTTCAGCATTCCCCCCTTTATCCAACATTTAGTCATCCTACTTTATGAACTTCCTCTGCACAGAGGTGTTGATTAACAATAAGATGCCATCTACACATACCATTCATCTTAAACTTGCAACTACAAGATTAACTCTTGCATTTTTTTCATAGAGAAATTCTTTCACCCATACCTAGACACAGACTGCAATCCAATAAACCATTCTCTTTGTTGATTGAAAGCATACTTTTCGAAAGAAAAGGCTGAATCATTCAACTTATATCACCCTGTCTTGAGGACTAAAAGCTCACTCTCCTTAGAGCTGGGCACTCTTGAATCCCTCTTAACACATGGGGGTTTGAGGGGGTGACACTAGCTCTAAAATCCAACCCTTACAAGCATTGACTCTTTGTCAATAACTGAACATAATCTTGATGAAAAAGCATGACATCAATAAATGAATCTTGCCACCAAACTCTTGTGTCAGAAAGAGTCACACTTATCTCTACAAAGTTGGACAGGATACAGCAAACAGAGTAACACCCGAACTGACTGAGCAACCCTAGCAGCCTATGCCACATTACAGACAAAGGACCACAGGACAGTAAGTGTGCTCCACCACAACCAAATGATTAAGCCACATTTAAATATATTCAAAACAACACATATATAAGATATACATATGCATACTGCATAGAAAAAGATTCCACTACTTAGTAATTCTACTTGGAGTGACCCATGAAATAACTTTATCTTAAAGGTCTAGTTCATTAATCTCTGAAAAACTGCTTTACCTACAAGAGTTCAGACTAGCTCCAAACATTACCATATCGCTTCAAGAAGGACATCTTCTCAGTCATTAACTTTTAATTCCTAATTGCCTGAATACTTGCTTTTGTACTGCTCATGTGAAACCATGCTGAAACGCATGTGGAGTAAAAGACAAGGACATCCTGTCCCCAGCAAGTCTTAAATTACTTATGTGAAATTCACCAGACATGCTTAGGTAAGCTAAGAGAGATAATTGCCCCAGTACATCCTGGGTCTGTCTCTGGATCTTGTCCTACTTACTTGGGGCTGGTACAATTCCTATGGAAGGCATCTTAAATTATTCTCAAAACTGTACATGTGCAAAATGTATTAAGTGGCTCTTATTGACCCCAAGGAGCAGAGGTTTGGTTCCATGGACCTAATGGCTCTCTACCCTTACTTAAAGACAAAATTTCCAAAGAAAGTCTCATTTTAGTCATGCATATTCAACCTCTTGGTTACTACACTCAGCTCTTGACCATTAATGAAGATGAGGATTAAGGCCATCTAGTAAACAAAAACTTCATCCAGGAACAAACGCACAAACACCAGGCTGTACACATGATCTAAAAGAAAATGTGATCATCAGACTAGGCACCTTGTTCCACTGCTCCATGGTCTTGTTCTGAATTGTGTGCTTTGCAGGAGCTGTCGGTATCTACATGCAGAAAGCTGCAACGTGTGCTATGTGTTCTGACATCTGTCTGTCCATCATGGCCAGCATTAAGCTTTTCAGAAATTGGTAACACAACAGCTCTTCTGTGGGATCAGACCAAACAGGCAAGCCTTCACTCCTCACTGGCATCAATGAGTCTAGGGTGCCCATGGCTCTAACACTAGTTCACTGGTTGTATTTCCTCAGGCCACTTTTGGCAGGTACTAACCACTGCATACTGAGAACACTCCACAAGACCTGTTTTTTGGGATATTCTGAACCAGTCATCTAGCCGTCACATAGGCCCTTGTCAGAGTTGCTCAGATCCTTACACTCATCCATGTGTCCTGCTTCTAACACATCACCTTCTAGAATGGACTGTTCACTTGCTGCCTAATAAATCTACCTCTTGACAGTTGTCATTGCAAGAAAATAATCAATGTTATTCATAGGTTCACCATTCAGTGGTTTTAATGTTGTGGCTGATCGGTATATTTTAAAATAGTAAACAAAACAAAACAGAATGCATAACCTCTGTTTTACAATCAGCTTCTACAGTAATTTCTTTATCAGAATGTATACAGTAAAAACTTAACAGTACATAAAAAGTTGTGTAATTATCACTTGTCTTAAATTACCTCCTGTGCATCTCTGGCTGCCTTTGCATCATCTTCATTGTAACGATTGCAGTTGTACCTTTAAATAAAAAGCAACATATATACAATCAAAAATGTACACAATGCAAATGAAGTACACAATATAATGCAAAAAATATACAAAAAAACTATTCCATAAACATGATTGTATGAAACAATTAATAAATCTGACACCAGTAATTTTTTGAATAAAAATGACAAACTAACTTTGGCTAATGGCAAATTAAAACATTTAAAAGACATTATGGATTAAGAATGAAAAGCCTTATAATAGGCTTCAAGTAAGATATTTAATGAAATATTAATGAAAAATGTGCATATTTTGGTATAGAACATTATTTACTCATCGAGTTTAGTGACAGTTATATCCATACAGAGGTTTTTAGTTACTTGCTGAATCACAGATAACATTGTGTATGGATTAACTCCATCAGCATTCAGTATAAAGTAAGCTATAAATACAGTAACTGTGTGTTAATGGTCACACACCAGAAAACAATTTCACATACCCAACTGCAGCTCTATAAAAACTCATTACAAGGACAAATTGTCTCACACATTGTTATTGGTAGATAAAGAGCCATCATGTAAACTGCTACAATTTTCAAAATTAAGAGACTCGTTCAGCAAAAATGAGTGTGTATTTTCCTTCAACTTACTGAAATGTGTATATATGCTGCTATGTGAATTAACTAACAGAATTACAAATCACATGTTGCGGCAATCTTTTTTTTTTTTTAAATCAGTATTGTTATAAAAAAAATATACATGTATTTAATTCATATTCTGATACTGGCTCTTTAGTGCTATTTGTCCCATATAAGCAGGGAATTGAGACTGCAGTATGCTTCGAAGTTGAGAAATATAGCGAAATAGACAAAGATACTATATGTTGCCATACCAAATTTTGTGTTGCCTCAGCAACTGTCACCAAATGTGTTTAAAAACACTTGCTCCAAACTGTATCCCTTTTTGCCTCAAACTGTTGAAGTCAGACTGGCATCTTTCCGGTTATTGGGTACTTTTCCCACATCTGTGAAATGACCTGCTTGAATATGCTTAGCACATCTGTCTAATGCATCTTTTTGGCTTCCTAAATTCTTAGGGTTTTTTTTTTAACTGGAGTAACACTGAAAGCATATGGATGTCATCTTTCTTAGAAGGATATAGTTTTTTCTCTCATAGTTTCAAGCCCGTACCTTTGCCTCAATCTCTTTTCAAATACCTGCCAGAAGTAATTATTTTGAGTAATTTAATGCTAATTTTGAGACTATACTTTTGCTTAGCTGTGTTTTGTGGTGCTGTACTTAATTTGGTTTTCCTCCAACATATTCAGAAGTAACATGTGCAATATTTTAAAAATCCTAAAGACCTCCTAGAATATTTTTGTTTATTTATTCTTGTAGATGCAGTATGTCTCACTGATAAAGGAAATGTTTTCAATCAAAGGTTTTCTGCTGGTTGAGATCCCAGTAGATATAATGCCTTCATAGGTAAATTATTGCATATTCAGTTTTTTTTATTATAGCTCTTCCCTGTGGTCCTAGATTCAGGTCTGTTTCTTTTCAAATAGCTGGAAAAAATTTCCGACGCCAACATTGCAAATTATAGTAAAGACTATTTTAGCATTGTAGATCAGTTCATAAGATGTACATGATAACGTTTAGTATGCTTAAAATGACAAAATGCAGACTAACTCCTTAGAAAATATTTTTAAAAAACTGACTGATGGTGTCTTGTCTTTTTTTTTTTTTTAAACATATTCATGCCAATTTTATTTAAAATGTCTAAAACAAACAGGATTTAAAACAATGACTCTGTTATTATATTACTATTATCATGGATAAAGCTCTGAAAAGAGTCTCCCGTTATATCAAACGGAACACACAAATATAGACAATACAGTTCACTACAGAAAGCATAAAAATCTTTCGGGGCAGTTACCTTCAACTTCAGAACTTGAACACTGCAAGTGAGCTGGACATAAGTAATGCATATAAAACATTTTATCACTTAATTTCAAACATGAACCTTGAAAAATGAAAAAAAGAAAAAAACAAGAAAAATTACTTCTAACCACTTTGGAAACATTAATATCCTCTTTTGTTCCATTTGTTTGCCAGTTTTCATTATACTTTGTAGTGTTCTTTTTCTATTAATATTTGACCGTAGCACTTTCCTAGGAGTGGTTTGACACGTATGCTTTCATCCATACAGGTAAATTTAAATACCTTTTAAAAGGTTTCCCCATTGCCTGGAACACCTGACTCCTGTTACTCTCTTTACAACCACCCACTTCTCCAGATGATTACATACTATTCCATTCTTGAGTTTGAATAATTATACAATACACTCACTAAACTTTGATGATTACACAATATTTCATAATGATTCATGCAGGAATACAGAAAATCCCAAAGAGTTCACAAAAATGATTTCTGTCAACTAACCATAGTAAGATGGATTATATGTATATTTCTTTTTTTTTTTTAATAATTAAGGTGCAAATTGCCCTTTTTCTCTGATATACTGTTCATAATCTTTAACTCTCCAACTGTTTTATACAGATTACTTCAAATGATTTTCATTAGTCTTCCATGAATGTTTACTAGTAAGAATATTTTATGCTTGCATTAAATGTACTGCTTGATTGTATGATTTTAGTCTCTAGAGAAAAATCAGTACACATTTTTTTCTATTTTAAAAACAAATGACCTGAAATGTCATTAGACCATTACTTACTAAATGTGAATAGAAACAGAAGCTATCATGCTCAAAATACAGTATTTTAAAACTGAACTTTGTACCTGTTTTATAATGTCAGAGAAATCCTAACTTAGCTAGTTGTAAACCAAAATAAGACGCAAAAGAAATAGGTAAATTACTAATGAAAAGAAACACAGGAAACTGCCATGGTATTGGGATGCCTGACCATTACATCAAGAGGGACCCTAACATTGCATTCAAATATATAGACTTTAATATGGAGTTGGTGCTGCTTATACAGCTATAAGAGCTTCCACTCTTCTTGGAAATTGCATATTATATATATATATATATATATATATATATATATATATATATATATATATATACACACACACACACA
>JANRMT010062828.1:4888965-4900893 GCA_026402145.1 Polypterus bichir lapradei | reverse complement strand
ATACATACATAGTTAAGTTCATAAATATTTGGACAGAGACATTTTCCTAATTTTAGTTCTGTACATTACCACAATGAATTTTAAATGAAACAACTCAGATGCAGTTGAAGTGCAGACTTTCAGCTCTAGTTCAGTGGGGTGAACAAAAAGATTGCATTCAAAATGTAAGGCAACTAAAGCATTTTTAACACAATCCCTTCATTTCAGGGGCTCAAAAGAAATTGGACAAATTAAATAACTGGAAATAAAATGTTCATTTCTAATACTTGGTTAAAAAACCCTTTGCTGGCAATGACAGCCTGAAGTCTTGAACTCATGGACATCACCAGATGCTGGGTTTCCTCCTTTTTAATGCTCTGCCAGGCCTTTACTGCAGCGGCTTTCAGTTGCTGTTTGTTTGTGGGCCTTTCTGTCCGAAGTTTAGTCTTCAACAAGTGAAATGCATTCTCAATTGGGTTAAGATCAGATGACTGGCTTGGCCATTCAAGAATTTTCCACTTCTTTGCTTTAATAAACTCCTGGGTTGCTTTGGCTGTATGTTTTGGGTCATTGTCCATCTGTATCATGAAACGCCGTCCAATCAATTTGAATGTATTTAGCTGGATTTGAGCAGACAGTATGTCTCTGAACTACTCAGAATTCATCCGGCTGCTTCTGTCCTGTGTCACATCATCAATAAACACTAGTGTCCCAGTGCCACTGGCAGCCATGCACACCCAAGCCATCACACTGCCTCCACCGTGTTTTATAGATGATGTGGTATGCTTTGGATAATGAGCTGTTCCACGCCTTCTCCATCATTTTTCTTGCCATCATTCTGGTAGAGGTTGATCATGGTTTCATCTGTCCAAAGAATGTTTTTCCAGAACTGTGCTGGCTTTTATAGATGTTCTTTAGCAAAGTCCAATCTAGCCTTTCTATTCTTGAGGCTTATGAGTGGCTTGCACCTTGCAATGCACCCACTGTATTTACTTTCATGCAGTCTTCTCTTTATGGTAGACTTGGATATCGATACACCTACCCCCTGGAGAGTGTTGTTCACTTGGTTGACTGTTGTGAAGGGGTTTCTCTTCACCATGGAAATGATTCTGCGATCATCCACCACTGCTGTCTTCCATGGACGTCCAGGTCTTTATGCGTTGCTGAGTTCACCAGTGCTTGCTTTCTTTCTCAGGATGTACCAAACTGTAGATTTTGCCACTCATAATATTGTAGCAATTTCTCGGATGGGTTTTTTCTGTTTTCGCAGCTTAAGGATGGCTTCTTTCACCTGCATGGAGAGCTCCTTTGACCGCATGTTGTTTGTTCACAGCAAAATCTTCCACATGCAAGCACCACACCTCAAAATCAACTCCAGGCCTTTTATCTGCTTAATTGATGATGACATAACGACGGACTTGCCCACACCTGCCCATGAAATAGCCTTTGAGTCAATTGTCCAATTACTTTTGAGCCCCTGACATGAAGGGATTGTGTTAAAAAATGCTTTAGTTGCCTCACATTTTTATGCAATCGTTTTGTTCACCCCACTGAATTAAAGCTGAAAGTCTCCACTTTAACTGCATTTGAGTTGTTTCATTTAAAATTCATTGTGGTAATGTACAGAACCAAAATTAGAAAAAAGTTCTCTGTCCTAATATTTATGGACCTAACTGTATGTGAACCTTTGTTTTCAGTATCTGGTGCAAAATTAAAATATTCATGGCAGCACACACTCACACTTCGACTGCTTAATAAAGTAAGTGATTTTACTTTGCTAAGTGTAAGTCATTTTACACTAGTTTAAAAACTTTCTTTCTTTAAGGCTGGTAACTGAATAACACCACTGATTACAAGTGAATGCACACTTTTTGTTTTTAATCTGGTCAATTCCTGACCAGGAATTGATCATGGCAGAAACAAAGAGTTGGGCTTTATCTGATTGACTGGGACTAAAATAAACTATTATGTAAAATAGATTACATTTGTTTCTGTGTGAATTTATTAGCCATTTAACAATATTTCTACTTCAAACTAGAACGTAGTACTTAAAAAGAATGCCCCACTATTACCATTGCTTTTTGCAATCACCATTAAGCCATGGCTGTTTACTTTCAAAATGCAGAGATAAAGGGGATTATTAGAGAAGGAGAAAATAACACTATATGCAAACGATATGGTACAGTATACAGGTCAAAGCCTGTTATAGCGAATACCAAAGTAATGAAATTTTCAGAATAAAGAACATTTTTTGTGGATAAACATTCATATAACATCATGTTAAATGAATTTTGTTTTAAAGAAATGTAAATTTCAGAATAACATGTTTTTTCAACTAAAAA
This sequence comes from Polypterus bichir lapradei, assembly GCA_026402145.1. Classification (NCBI taxonomy): domain Eukaryota; kingdom Metazoa; phylum Chordata; class Cladistia; order Polypteriformes; family Polypteridae; genus Polypterus; species Polypterus bichir. Next base: position 4,898,572 of record JANRMT010062828.1, on the reverse strand, counting down.
TGGCCACAGAAAATAATAACGTGATGCAAAAAAATGTTTAATGCCACGCCTTGGGAACCCTGCAACAACCGTCTCTTTCTTGTTAGACCAAAAGAAAGTGACAGTCTGTTGTGAAATGTCCGATCTCGGGTAGTCTCAGTTCTGAGTCTGTGCTCCACCGAGAGTCTGCATGGGTAGTTGTGTCATGTGCAGATACTGTACTGTTCAAGTTTCAGAGAACCACCAAAAAGGTGAGAAAAGAAGTCAGTTTACGTTGAAAGAAAAATTACTAATCCTGGAAAAAGATGACCCCGGAATGAAGAAAAATAATGTGGCGAAAGCATTCAGAATCATGCCTTCATCTAACAACTCGGGTTACATTCTGTGTTTTCATTGCTGTATTTCTCTTAAAAAAGTTCCATCTAATGTCTCATTGTCAAATACAATATTTTTTGTACTTTAAGGAGCATTGTTTTATATACAAGTATTGTCAAGCTTGGCTTTGCTCAAGGCACTTACAGAATATAAGAAAGAACGGCAGGGTATACAGTGTATAGCATTGTACAAACCAAATAAATAAATAAGAGTAAGACAGTAAATTCAGAGAAAGCCTAACAAACAACAGAACTGATGGTCTAGCACACACACACACAGGTTACATGAGCATCTTGACAGAGAGGTAAACTGAGAGAAGGGGAATGAAGTCAAGTAGAGCTAAAAGCCTTCCTGAACAAATGAGTTTTGAGTTATCTTTTTTAAAAGAATTGATGGAGTCAGCTGACCTGATTAATTTCGGTAGGTCATTCAAGAGTCTGGGTGCTATACTGCTGAAGGCCCTGTCACCCATGGAGTATAGATTAGTGTGGGGCACAACAAGATTACCAGAATCAGAGGACCTTAGTGAGCGGGCATGCACATAGTGATGGAGAAGGTCACTGATGTAGCTTGGTGCAAGGTTATTTAAGGCTTTGTAGGTTATTAGTAGGATTTTATATTCGATTCTGTAAGACACAGGGAGCCAGTGAAGACAGAGCAGGATGGGTGTGATGTGCTCGCTGCTGCTGGTTCGAGTAAGGACTCTTGCAGCCGAGTTTTGAATAAGCTGGAGCTGTGATATAAGATTAGAAGGGACACCTGCCAACAGCGAGTTACAATAATCAATGCGGGATGTGATAAAAGCATGGACAAGTTTCTCAGCATTAGAAAAGGAGAGGAAGGAGCGAACACGGGATATGTTATGGAGGTGAAAGTAAGAAAGTTTCTTAATGTGATTTATGTGGGCTGAGTAAGAAAGGGAGGAATCAAAAATGACACCAAGATTCTTTGCAGTAGAGGCAGGTGTGATGAGATCACCGCCAAGATGGACTGGGAAGGAGCTCATTTTATTAAGTTGCATTTTAGTCCCAATTTGCAGGAGTTCAGTTTTTAATTTCACTAAGGCAGGTTGTGAGCTGAGAAAGCTCTGATGAAGTTCCACTTTTAACATTGAAGTAGAGTTGAGTATCATCTGCATAAAAATGATAGCCCAGTCCATAGCTACGAATAATATGGCCAAGGGGAAGCATATAAATACAGAAGAGAAGAGGGCCAAGGACAGAGCCCTGAGGAACTCCTTGTGTGACTGGCGCCAAGCTGGATCTACTGTTGACAAGACTAACAATCTCTTGCCTATCAGTCAGATAGGACTTGAACCACTGGAGGGCAGTGCCAGAGATACCCAGCATGTTCTCCATTCTGGACAGTAAAATGTCATGTCTGACAGTGTCAAATGCTGCACTGAGGTCTAACAGAATTAATATGCTTGTTTGTCCAGAGTCTGCTGCCATAAGCAAATCATTGGTTACCCATAGCAGAGCAGCTTCACAGCTGTGCTGCACCCTGAAACCAGACTGAAAGGGTTCCATCAAATTATTAGACGTTAAATAATTGGTGAGCTGGGAAGCTACAACGTGCTCAAGAGCTTTTGACAGGAAAGGTAAGTGGGAAATAGGCTGAAAATTGTTAAGATTGTCCGCATCAAGACCAGACTTTTTTTTAACATTGGGGTTACAGAAGCGATTTTAAAAGTGAGCGGTACAGAGCCAGTGTTAAGGGATGAGTTTATTATTGTTGTAGCAGTCGGGATTATGGCATGAAGGCAGGATTTAAGTAGTGTGCTGGGGATGGGGTCCAGTACACAAGTAGTCGGTTTCATCTTACAAAGCAGGTCATTAACAAAAGCAGATGTGACTGGTGAGAACTTAGAGAAGGAGCTGGATGGAGTAGGAAAACAGGGAGAGATATAAACAGATGATGTATTTATGTTAGTTGAATTATTTAGATCTTTAATTTTGTTACGGAAAAAGTGGAGGAAATCCTCACAGACTTCAGTAGAAGAGGTAGTTGGGCCAGATGCAGGTTCGAGTAGTTTATTAACTACAGAAAACAAAACCCTTGGGTTATTGTGGCCACTTTCTATTATTCTGCCATAGTGGGTGTTCTTAGCAGCAGTTAGTGCTTCTCTGTAAGCTCTCTGGTGGTCAAAGAAAGCCTGAATGTGCACGGTGAGGCCAGTCTTACGAGACATTCTCTCAAGGCGTCGGCCAGCTGCTTTCATAGATCGCAATTCTGAGTTATACCAAGGAGCTGAACGTTTAAAGGAAACCTCCTTATGTTTTATAGGAGCTGTTTTATCCAATGCTGAATGAAGGGCTGAGTTATAGTGGTCAACAAGACTATCTAGTGTTGATGGAATAGGTGCAGACAGTAAAAGATCAGAAATGGATCCAGAAAGGATAGAGGGACAGATATTTTTAAGGTTTCTGTAAGAAATTTGTCGTTTACAGGTAAGAGGAGGTAAAGGCAGTGAGACAGTGAAAAATACCGCTTTATGGTCAGAGAGTCCCAAATCAGTGCTGTAAATATTGGCAACAGATAGTCCAGAAGTGCAGATCAGATCCAATATGTGACTACCAGAGTGGGTGGGAAAATCAACATGTTGTGTCAAGTCAAAAAAGTCCAGTAAGGATAGGAATTCATTTCTCAGTTTAGATGTAGTAATGTCAATATGGATGTTGAAATCACCAAGAAGGATAATTCTCTGAGAGTAAGAGCTTAGGTGGGTTAAAAGTTCAATCAGATCAGATAAGAAGGATGCATTGTATTTTGGGTGACGATAAAGAACAATGAGTGAGACAGGACCTGTTTCCGTTATTAGTTTAAGAGCCAGGCACTCAAAAGACAGTGGACAGTCAATTGGGATTCGTTTGATATTTAAGTCTGCTCTGATAATTACCGCTAGCCCACCTCCTTGTCTAGAGCTACGAGGTTCTGTATGGAAAGTGAAATCAGGTGGAGTCGCCTCCGTGAGACACGTCAATTCGTTTGGTTTTTGCCAAGTCTCCGTTAAACACAGTATATCAAGTTTGGTGTCAGTGATGAGCTCTGACAGCACCAATGCTTTGCCATTAAGAGATCTCGAGTTAAACAGTGCAATATTAGTTAATGAGGCATCTTTTTGCACAGAGCCGTGATCAGGGTTTATTTCCACACAATGTAAATTTGGCACATTGACACTTGTATTTTCAGGGCCATGAGAAGGAAGGCTTATTCCTGAGCAAATGCTGCCGGTTGTCTTTTCATTCGCAGCCCGGCGGTGGCGGCGACCTGACCTGCGATGTATATATTTCGGGCGATGCAAAATACCAGCATCTTTAAGGATGTTCCAATCAGACCATTTGCTCTGGACAAACTGTTTAATAAGAAGGAGTTTGTCATGAGAGTATTTTAGCATGATACTTGGCAATACTTATCAGAAAAGCAGTGGAGAAGCAGCACAGTATAGCGGAACCATTAGGACAGGCGGGTGTGGTAGCGTAGATGAGATGAACAGCGATAGCAAAGCAGCAGAAAGCATAGCAGGAGGAGGTAGCAGGATTTGGAGGTTCCAATACACAGCCACAAACAGTAACGCTTGGTAATTTCATGCGTGATCGCCCCAAAGCCATAAGCCAGGTTAGTATGAGCATTAGATCAGATCCCAGTCGTAGAGTACTGTGAAATGAATCAGGAGCAGATCAGCACAGCAAATATAATCACGGAGACAGATCATCCTGAGGTCATAGATCGCCAAGTACAAAGAAATGTTCGTAGGTCTCGCCCCGCGATCCAATGACTCAGCTGTTCCCAGTCAAAGTAGAGTCCATAAAATCTGTAAATATTAAGCCAAATCCATGCAATTCAAGTCGGCTGAATCCACAAACTATACGTACAATGAAAGAAATAAAACAAGCGTGAGAAAGTGTAGAATTAAGGCGAATTTTGGGAAAAGTGTTGTTAACAGGGAGGAGCGGCAGCAACTTGCGTGAGCCAGCGTCCCCTCACCTGTGTAGAATATATAGTGAAGACAGGTACAATCTGAAGACTTCAAGCAAAATAGGAGCTATTAGGAGCCATGAAATGGACGAGCAGCACAGCGCTGCATGGTCTGGAGAAGACAGATCAGGAAGGAGAGTACGAGGAAGAGCATATCAAAGTCTGGTGTTAAATGTTCTAAACATTGTGCTTGTTACATAGTAAGCCTATTCCTGAAGAAGACAACCAATTACTTTTCCCTTGGTTTGCTGTTTACAGAGCTGTTCTTGTGCCGCTGCCATTAGAGACTGCAAATCACTTGGTGACCCCGGTCACAATACTATCCTTAATTACCCCATTATTCCTTATAATGAAATATTGTTATGGTTCCACAAGTTTCATTATAATGGGATTCCACCTGTATATCTGACACACAAAATTTAGTGCTAGCAGTCCTAAAAGCAAAGTTATCTGGACTCGAAATCAATTTGAATAAAAGTGTGCTTTTTCCAGTGAACTCTCTAGCACACAATATTAGACTGGACACCTTGCCATTTATCTTAGCAGATCAGTTTAAATACCTAGGGGTAAATATAACAGGTAAATAAAAAGCTCAATATCAACAATATTTCATTGTTTTTGCGTGGGAAAAAATTAAACAAGATGTGAATAGATGGTCTACCCTCCATCTCACATCAGCACATAGAATGATAATGAGATGAACATCCTTCTCAAGCTTGTTTTCCTATGTCAAAGCATACCCATATAAAATTACAAATCACTTTTTATGAAATTAGACTCAATCATAACCTCATTTATTTGGAATTCGAAAAATCCATGCATCCAAAGGGCAACTCTACAATGTCCTAAAGCAGAAGGGGACATGACACTACCTAACTTTCAATTTTATTACAAGGCGGCAAATATACAGGCCATAAAGACCTGGACATCAACACAAATCAATGAATAATACATAGGCCTGGTCTGCAACAGAATCAAAAACTTGTAGTACTTCTTCATATTCTCTGCTTTTTGCCCCAGTAAATACAAATTACCATCAATACACCAATAATCCATTTGCCTTTCATTCACTCAGGATATGTAAACAATGTAGGAAGCACTTTAAGACAGAGAAGCTTTTATCTGTTGCACCTCTAAATAACAACCACCTTTTTCTACCCTCTCAAACATACACAGTATTTAATGTTTGGAAAATGTTCAGGATTAAAACACTTGGAGATTTGTACATAGATAATGTATTTGCATCTAATGAACTCTACGCTTCAAACTTAACTTCTCATCAACATCATTTTTCCACCACTTTCAAATTAGAAACTTTGCTAAACGGAACCTGCTCAATTTTCTCACCTCCCACCCATTTCTATTCCAGAAGAAATATTGATTAGTCTTGAAGACTCAGATAGGATCTGTACAATACATCAAAACATTTTAAAGCCCCTTCCATTCAAATGATCCCAGGGTACAGTGGGGAAAAGAACTTTCACTTAATATTTCAGAAAAGGAGTGGAAGGCAGCCATGCATAGAATACACTCTAGCTCCATATGCACAAAGCACTTAATCCTTCAAATTAAAATATTTTATTAAGAACATTCATCTCATTTAAAATTGTCCAAAATATATTCAGTACAAGATTCAACCTGTGAATGTTGCAATCTTGTTTCAGCCCCACTGGGCCACATGTTTTGGGCATGTACCAAATTAACATCATTCTGGACAAAAATCTTTGAATGCCTATCAGAAAGTCATGGTTTAACAATCAATCCTAACCCACTAACAGCTGTGTTTGGTGTACTTCCACATTGGCATACAGTGGAGAAAGAAAAAGTAATTGCCTTTACCTCACTAGCATGTTGACTTCTCTTGCTCAACTGGAATAATCCCACCCTACCTCTTATGTCAGTGGGTAACTGATGTTCTATACTATTTGAAACTGGAAAAAAAAATCAAATTTTCATTTAGAAGATCTGTGGCAGGATCTAATCAATAATATATAGAATAAGCATTAGGACCAGGAATCGTTTAAAAAAATTAATTAGAAAAAGAGGATGCAACATTGACAAGGTTCTGTTCCAAGACTTCCGCTTCCCTCAGGAACGCAAACTCAGTCAGTGTCAGGTGCTCCTTCAATGTAAAAGGAACCACAGCACAGAGAGAAGTGTGTACGTTGCAACAGGTACATATGTCGTAAACGTAGGAAGAACGGTCCTTGGGTGTGTGGGAACCGGAAACACCACCACGCACCAAGATCTGGAGACTGGGCAAGATCGGGGGGGGGAAATAAGAAACAAGGTCACTGATTACAACTGCAAGAAGGCATGCAAATGAATATGAATAATATGAATAATATTGCATCAGTGCCACAAGGTTTTCTGAAATGTATTATACAGGTCATAAAAGTAATAATTCCAAATATCATATAAACTTATGTCTCTGTTTTTTGTTAGTGCGGCTTTGACATCATAAGGTGCATAAGGTTTATACTAATTCAGCGTTAGCAGGAACACGCAATAAAACTGAATAAAAAAAAAATTCAAGTGACAATGACATACCAAAAAAGCATGACACACCAGCGTTTGTGTGTCAGGTTTTATCCCTCCAGATCAGAGAATTTCCAGTTTCATTGTCTCAAATCACCACTCACATCTACAGTTATTCCCAGTTTCAAAGAAAAACTAACAACGTCAGATCTGGTGGTCGGTTTGGGGGGGTTGTATCGTGATTATGACAGAGAATAAAAGTGGGGAAAAAAAATGCTAACTTTTACAAGTACTATAAATTTACACTGGTTGTTACAGACACAAATCAAATGTATGTTTTTATTGTATAATATTAATAATAAGAGCAGCTCACAAATCAAAACGGTAAATTTACGAGACACCCAGGATCAATCCCACGGCCTCTTGATTACAAGTCAGCAGTTCTTACCGCTGCACCAAAGATGCTGTCGTATTGCACTTGCACCTTTTGTGAAAGTGTCTATTTGATATTTCGACTTCAGGCTTCACACATTATACAGTTCATGTCTACATTTTGTCATTTATTACTAAAACATGGAAAACGTTTCTTTTTTAACAATGTGTTTACATATATTGTTGTAGACACGGAACACACATGAAATGTATGTATTACAAATGAGGATGTATTATTTACCCTCTGCAACGCCAAGCACTTCACTCCAAGATAAACACTGAGAACTTTCGTGGCGAATTGAACTGCGGCTGTAGGCGGGGGGATGGGAGACCAGGCTGCTTGCTGTTTGTGCTGATCGACACATTTACAACACAAAAGATGCTGATGGAGAGGTGCAGAGGGATTTAAGATGGGCTGGGATTACGAGTTTCCTTCTTGGGCTTTGGTAATTCTAGTGTTAATTCATATCATTACGAACTTTATCAATGTAAAACAGTAGAAGTATAATTTAAATTTAAAAATGTTTACAATTAGAAAATAAAAAGAACTTTTAATGACTAGTAACTATGAATAGTACAATGGTACAATGCACACAGTATTTTCCATTTCATTCATAAGCCCATATAAAAGTAAAACTGAGTTGTGTACAATAATGTAGGTTTGTTAAAGACAAAGAATCGCGATGCATCTTAGAACATTTTTTCCCCACCACTCGTACGGAAGATTAAACAAATGGATCAACCATGGATAATGCTAGCTTACCGATGTTGTCCTTCTTGTGATCCTAGTTGAAAGAATTTTTTAATTGGAAAGCAAAAAACCATGCAACATTTTTATACTTTTACGTTTATACCATGGAGCTGGTGCCTATGCATGTGTGTGATTGTCTTTCTGTTTCTTTCTGTTCATCATCAAGCACATACGAAGGCAAGAAAAAAAGGTGACAGCTATGGTCACTAACAAATTTCTTCGTGTGTGTGTGTCTGCAAACTTGCGTGAATGTATACTGAAATAAATTTTAACTCTCCAAAACTACACATGCAATAATTTTGCAAATCAACAGTCCTGATCCTATGACTTAACAGAGCAGACTGTGAAATTCCTGGTTAAATTAAACAATTTCTACTGCAGTTATCACTGGACATAGGTGAAACTCGACCAAAAACAAAGCACCAGGAGCATGTAACAAGGCAAACATGGTGCAACTTGTTTGAAGAAGATAGGTCTATATATATTTTTTTTTTTTAAAACTTCTCACTGTACATAGGTCTCAGCATTCAAGATAGATATCCTGGAAATCGCTTGTTTAAAAATCTTTACTAAGATGTAGTCATCAATAACTTATGCAGTCCAAAAAAACACAATTTTTTGATGAAAATTTTTACTTTAAGAAATGAAAATCAATTTGGATTTTCAATAGACACACACAAATCATGAATATCATGTCCTTTCCTGACAATGAAGACTGGATAACTGTTTGTTAAACAAGTATCAATATATGGTGTTAACTAGAGGCTTCAGATCTTGCACAAGCTTTACATCTTGTCTTTCCTGTCAAAACTCCCTTCTACTTATATTTTTTGCATGTAAACATAACTTTTCAAAGCACCATACACCATCTGAGCTACCTAGTGAACCTTATTACTCTATTTCTGTGAAGCACAATCCTGTCTATGATGAGATAAGCCCCTCCTTGCACAAGTCATACTTTTTTCAGTCCTTACATGTTCGATCATTGATTAACTATACCGTTTAAATAGTGCAACTGTTTGTTCTGTGTAAATCTTGGCTTTATCATGGCACCTAACCTTCCAACATCAAGTGCTTCTGATGCTCAGAGAAGGAGTTGGTAATCGGTTCCCACATTAACTCAAAATTCGGAGATTTTGGACATCATCTAAACACAGTACTTTACAGCAAAAACCTTTCTACTTTCTGCTTAAGTGAGTGTTGGTCAAATAGACATTAACTGTGTAATGTTTCCAAAACCTACAAAAGAACAAATTTACTTAACACCAAGATTTATTGAGCCTAACACTGAAAAGCTAGAAACACCCATCTTTAATGAAGAGTAATTAATTGAATTTCATTATAAATGAAGATGAATGTAGTGAAAATGGAAGATACAGTCAGCTCCATAAAAATGAAGTTTCTTTAAAACTTGTACAAGTGCACATCTTGTGGTATCAGCATAGTCTTTATTCACATTAAAACATACTGATCCATTTAACACATAAATGATGTTAAAAAAAAAAAAAAAAAAGAAAAAAAAAAAAAAGAAACAAAAAAAAATATAAATCAAATGAGCACAATTCTGAACAACCCTAAAACAAAAAAAAACAAGGGGCCGTTTAAACACACAAA
>JANRMT010062828.1:4846546-4875956 GCA_026402145.1 Polypterus bichir lapradei | reverse complement strand
ATCAATTAATTAACATGCACCTGTGGAATGGTCGTTAAGACCTTAACAGCTTACAGAAAGTAAGCATTTAAGGTCACAGTTCTAAAAACGCAGGACACTAAAGAGACTTGTCTACCGACTGTGAAAAACACCCAAAGAAAGATGCCCAGGGTCCCTGCTCATCTGCATGAACGTGCATTAGGCATGCTGCAGGGAGGCATGAGGACTGCTGATGTGGCTAGGGCAATAAATTGCCATGTCCACACTGTGAGACACCTAAGACAGCGCTACAGGGAGACAGGAAGGACAGCTGATCATCCTCGCAGTGGAAGACCACGTGTAACAACACCTGCACAGGATCGGTACATCCGAATATCACACCTGCGTGACAGGTACAGGATGGCCACAACAACTGCCCGAGTCACACCAGGAACACACAATCCCTCCATCAGTGCTCAGACTGTCCGCAATAGGCTGAGAGAGGCTGGACTGAGGGCTTGCAGGCCTGTTGTAAGGCAGGTCCTTACCAGACATCACCAGCAACAACGCCGCCTATGGGCACAAACCCACCTTCACTGGACCAGACAGGAGTGGCAAAAAGTGCGTGAGTTTCTGCATGACAGCAATGTCAGTGTTCTGCCATGGCCAGCGAAGAGCCCAGATCTCAATCCCATTGAGCACGTCTGGGACCTGTTGGATCGCAGGGTGAGGGCTAGGGCCATTCCCCCCAGAAATGTCCAAGAACTTGCAGGTGCCTTGGTGGAAGAGTGGGGTAACATCTCACAGCAAGAACTGACAAATCTGGTCCAGTCCATGAGGAGGAGATGCACTGCAGTACTTCAAGCAGCTGGTGGCCACACCAGATACTGACTGGTACTTTTGATTTTGAGCCTCCCTTCATTCAGGGACACATTGTGAAACATTTTTAGTTTATGTCTTATGGTGTTGACTCTTTTAGTGTTCATACAAATATTTACACATTAAGTCTACTGAAAGTAAAAACAGTTGAAAGTCAGGGGATGTTTCTTTTTTTGCTGAGTATATATATGACAGCAACACTCATGACAATGACAATCATGTTACGTTATTATTAAAATGTTTCCTTTTGTTTTTCATTACTTCTTTAACACACTACTTCTCCGCTGCGAAGTGCGGGTATTTTGCTAGTATATCTATACTAATAAAAGGCAAAGCCCTCACTGACTCACTCACTGACTGACTCATCACTAATTCTCCAACTTCCCGTGTAGGTAGAAGGCTGAAATTTGGCAGGCTCATTCCTTACAGCTTACTTACAAAAGTTGGGCAGGTTTCATTTCGAAATTCTACGTGTAATGGTCATAACTGGAACCTATTTTTTCGTTCATAGACTATAATAGACTTCTGCTCGATGCCCGTGGGAGGCGGAGTTACGTCTCCCACGTAATTTAGTGCCTGCCCATATAAGGCCGTCCGTCAGCGGCAATCCAATAGAAACACTGCCACTAAATATTCACGGGTGAAGGACTGTGCTTATGCAGAGGAAGATGAGATGGTCAGGGTGGTGTTTGGCACAAACTCGGCGAAACTGCAAGAGAAACTTTTAAGTGCCGGGACTTAGCTAACATAATACAGCCGTGGACATCGCACGAGATGGCACCAGCACAGCTAAGAAGCTTCGATGCATGTACACCGAGCGACTCACGTGAAATGACGCAGTGCACAGACAATAAGCAACAGTTCCAAAGAGTGCTGAACAAAAACCGAATTACACAATTGAGAAGGCAGCAAAAAAATATGAAGCGTGTGATACATACAAGCATATTCATAAGTGCAGCTACTGCGGAAACAAAGCACACGGTGGAAAAAGTCAATGTCTCGCTAAAGGAAGACAGTGTAAAAAAAAAAACCCGTGCATGCAGTGTGTCGCGTCTCAGATAGAGGAAGACGAGCTGTTTACTGATGCAGTAAGAAACGAATCGATGAATGAAACCTGTTATCTTTACAACGATTGACAAACACGGAATGTAACTTGAACACAACACATCCTACAAATACGAACCTGATTGAAAGAAATAATGATAATCAAATCCTTGATGACAGCAACACTCATAAAAGTCACAAAACAATTACTGTATATTGACAATCATGTTACGTTATTTTTAAAATGTTCCCTTTTCTTTTTCATAACTTCTTTAACACAGTACTTCTCCGCTGTGAAGCGTGGGTATATATACCCCGATCTACATACTTTCAAATAGACAAACCACATGCTGTGGCGCAACGGTAGAGGCTTCGCCTCTAACACTGACAACCGAGGTTCGATTCCCGAGAGGGGCTACTCTGATTATGTATGCGCACTTCCCGATTCATTTTCCTTGGTTTGAGACATATGAAAGAATATGCGGTTAACGCAGAAAGACAGATCACCAATTGAAGCTTTATGAATAATGGATACTCAGTGTATTCATTAGATGAACGGTAAAAAAGTAAGAGCGAGGGGAGGGTCACTTATTTAGGCACGCAGGCGAAACCACAATAGCACGCGGGCTCGATGCGTCGTGCGCGTCAACTCGATCTGAATTGCGCGGTCACATTTGAAAAAATATATCTTTTCAAGTTCTATTTAGTCGACACAAATTTACTCTTTACATTTGTATGGTGAAGAAAAATTTATGCAATGATGACTAAATTTAACTATATAAAGTCAAAACTTGAATATATAAAGTCAGCGTCGGTATATATAAAGTCAAAACTTGTTTCTGAATTTATAAAGTAAAAACTTGAATATATAAAGTCAGCGCTGGAATATATAAAGTCAAACTTGAATATATAAAGTCATTCCCAAATATATAAAGTCAAAACCCGAATATATAAAGACGGCGTTGGAATATTTAAAGTTAAAACTTGAATACATAAAGTCAGCGTCGGAATATATAAAGTAAGCGCTGGAATATATAAAGTCAAAACTTGAATATATAAAGTCAGCGTCGGAATATACAAAGTCAGCGCTGGAATATCCATCCATTTCCCAACCTGTTGAATCCGACCACAGGGTCACGGGGGTCTGCTGGAGCCAATCCCAGCCAACACTGGGCGCAAGGCAGGAAAAAATCCTGGGCAGGGGGAGGGCACATGCATCATTTTCAAAACTTTAACCTATTTGAAAACATTATGAAAAAATATGTGGTTAATGCAGAATCATGTTACGTTATTTTTAAAATCTTTCCTTTTCTTAGCACAAGCACAGCTGAGAAGCTTCGATGCATGTACTCCATAACAAAAAATAACGCATTTAATCACACTTTCAATTCCAAGCATACATATACATACATACATATACATATATATACATATATATATATACATATAGTGGCTACAGGTTTTCATTATAACCCTTTTCCTAATCAGTGAGCAGTTTTTACGGTTAACTCATTTACCCTTAAATTCAATAGCACGGTTTTAATGATTCAGTCCTCTGAATTGATTTGTTTCTTTATTAAATGGCAGCCAAACAGAAATGACATGTGAAATGAGCCAGCAGACCACCAGCTAAATTGGAACATCAATAATTTAATTAAAGCAGTTACTGAATATAATGACTAGTTGCTACACTCATTCTGCCACAGCAGACTGTTGAATTTCTGTTTTTTTCTAAGACCGCCATCAAGATGTTTTGATGACCTGAGCAGACCAACATGACCAAGACCTTCACCTCTCTTTATTTTCAAGTCAGCAGTAAAAATGGCTCACTAATTAAGAAGATGGTTAGAATGAAAACCTGCAGGCACTGAATAAGGGAAACATGCAGTTGGCTGCCATTTGCTTTTCGTCATACATTCCTGATCAATAAAGTTAACCATTAGGCTGCCCAACATTTACAGTAAAGTGAAGGCAAGGGATCTTAGGAAAAATAAACTGCAGAAGGGGATAATATTCCTTTTATTCAAGGTGTTTTTTTTTTTTTAATGTTTGCTTTGTATGCGTTTAATCATTAAGCCACAAAATATGTCTCGAAGTTCATTAGTATTTTTGATAGTGAGTAGTTCTATTTCATCTTATCATTAAGGTTTCTGTGTCCCCTTATTAAGCATACATAAAGGTTTCCAGTTACGTCAGTTATAAATGACATTACAATTACTTTTAAAATGGTATGGTACAAGCATTTTGGGCTTTTTGCTTTCGGAAATAAACATCATGTTTCCACTCAACCCCAAATACAACTACCCAAACTCTAAAACTGCTTCAACACTCACTTTATGCTATCAAGAGGGAGTGCAGTGAGCTGCAACGGCACAGCGCAACAAGGGTGTGCACAATTGTGTAGTGTACCAGGGAGGCTGGGGGGTGGGGGGTTTGGCAGTGGCAGGGTGGTGGTGATTTGGAGTCATCCATTACTTTCTTTGGAATTGTTCTGGCACTGTTAGTGAGGTCCAAAAGCTTGTATCGATCCTTAAGCCAAAATTTAGTGTGAACACTAGCGCACACAGACAAAAACACACAAAACACTTTTTCCTGGTGGGTATTGGAGAGTAAGGAGAAGATACACAGAATGAATGAAACTGAAAGAAAAAATTAACAAAACATTTTGTAAACTGATAAAAGCTACTGTGAGTGTAAACTCTCTTTTGTATACCGTTTAATTTTTTGCCCCAAGGTATCACCTTAAACCTGAATGTAAATCAGTGATTGTATAACACACTTGATGACAGTGTAATCTTTCTGATTAAGTATAACTTAAGCTTTATGTCACACACTATGTAAAAAACTCTAGGCAGTAATTTCAACATTTCACATAATAGGGAAAATTTTCAGCAAAGAGACAAGACAAAAATGGAAATATATTTTCATTGTAAAAACAATACAGTCACACAAAATTAATGAAAACAAAAACCCTTACTTAACTGATAAAAAGTATTGTAAGCTTCTAATGTTTCCTTTATGACAATGTACTACTATCCACTTTTGTAGTAGTACCCTCCCCACACACCATGTTTTTATTATTTTATCCACCCCCAGTTAATTGCTATAAAACATAATAGAAAAAAAGACAATAAAATTAAAATATATCTTCACATTTTCATTGTTAAAAAAAAAGTACTGAATAAAAGAATGCATTTTCTTTAACTGAAAAAAGGCACTGCTGCACTTTTTTTTACCCCAGTATATACAGTATATCCCCAGTTCCTATAGCACTATACTATATGGCTCAATTGGAAGGCATAAAGAGGTCTAAATGACATATCTTTTTGCCCACGGCCATAACAAATGATAATGACTCAGCCAGACAAAACATTCTACAACTGCCCCAGCTGTATATATTCTTTACACACTGAAGCCAGCACCAGAAATATTCAGGGGGCAAAGGGCAAAAATACTCCCAAATGAAAAAAAATCTTCTCCATAAAACATAAGCATGGTTGCAAAAATGCCCTAAATGCTCTAATGGTGGATCTTTGCATGCTGATTTACTGGAAGAGCAGGTACAATGAAGGTGGAGTCCTCCTTATTAATCCACAGTTCACCAGGAGAGCGTGAGGGAAGGACAGCAGACCCTGAGTGATCTGGAAGATGATGAAGGATGTAGCCAAGATGGGAGTTGAAAGGGAGGACCATAACTGATGGTGTCTCGGCAGGCAATCCATTAAGTGAGCCCGGGAGACAGGAGAGAGAAAGTTGTGCTTTTTTTTTTTTTTATAAAAACATAGAGTTCATCCTTGGGTATGTTATAAGCAATTCTGGATTCAAGAAGCTCCCAGAGTGTGAAGCAGACCTGTACTGTCACAGTGGATAGGATGATAGAGACTTGAATCACTGTCTCCTGGCTTCCTAAATTTTCTTCTATTCAATTTTAAGTAGCATTCACAAAACAAAACACTGTGTATTTTTATCAGTATGTCACTTGTGGTTTGATCCATGCTTAAGGAACATTATACTTTGAATTTCTTTATTTTTCCCTACTTACCCCAGTATCTCAATCTTCTACATATTTTCTGGCTGTAATACATTCAAGGATTCAACAAATAATGAAAACAAAAATGAAATGGAATATTATCTGACACAAGACCAACCATGCTATGTTTATTCAAAGGTTTCTAAACAATAATTAAATGTAAATTATTTTACAAGTTTTGTGATCTATTGTGCAAAACCACAGAGGGCACTAAAGCAGTGCTACTTAAATGGACTGTAAATCCCAGCAACCCCAGAAGTACTGTGTCATTAGGAAGTTTTGGCAGTTGCTATAAGAGCTGCTGCGTGAAAGATGAGAGCACTAGTTTTAAAAGTGAGCTATAAAATGCCAGCAAGATTGCAATAAGTGATATATTTTTGCTTCAGCGCTTTACTACACAACTGGATTACAATTACACCAATCAGATTACAGTTTTCTTTGTATTTTTCCTGGTCTTACTTTTTTGTGTGATTTTGTCTGGGTTGGAGTATGTCTTTGTGTGGGAGCACTCCCAACTTCTATAAATACTTCTGCATCACGGTCAGAAAAAAACCTGACTTTCAGGAGGCTGTGCACAGGGGATTATTTCAAAATTAGACAGCCATCTGCAAAAATCAACTGTGTTTAGAGTGTTTATCATTTTGTGCTTAGTGTTTCATATTTTTTTCTCTTTACTACCATAATATAAAAACAAATATAATAAGTTAATTTTTATAAAAACTCAGTTTATAAAAGAAGTACTGAACTATGCTCTTTGTCTGGGAGACGCCATGCATCTTTGTCTAATTAGTCAGCCTCACAGATGTGAACTGCTTGCACACTGCTGATTCTTACATTTCTCAGTTTTTGGCATTTTATTTAGTACAATAAACTTGCAAAATACTGTACAGTACAACATCCATGGACCTAAAACACATTTTTGCGGATTGGATCCTGCGCCACTAACCTTTGTGAATAGCTGGGGAAATCTGTATAGATACATTTTGTTATAGTACATTTACCCTATTCGGAATATGTACCTCTCCCAAAGGGAAAAATCAGTAGTGGTCTTCCCAAGACTTTCTCATATACTCATATATGTGGATGGATATTTGAGGAGTAAACAATGATTATATTTTTATATCATGCACATTAAAGAACCATCAATATCAAATCAAATTAATAATATATTGAACAATTATTTAAAAAGTTGAATAAATCGGACTCTGCAGCTGCTTGAACAAAAGGTAAAGTACCACTTCCAGTTAGCGGAAACAGCCCAAAAGTTGACTGAAATCTACATTTTGTACCTAATACTTGTATGAAAAACATAGTTGACCTAACTGAAAGCGTACTCAAGTTATCATGTTTATACACACACACACACACACACACAACCAGACAAAACACCAAAAATCGTATTTTCAGACTCAGGGACATCTAAAATGTCAAGATTCATTACATCTTGAAATGGAATTTTTGGTGGATTCCAATACTTTCCCTATACTTCATATACAGGAAAGTCAGGGAGGTCTAAAACAATGAGATTTATCAAAATCTTGACATCAAATTTCAGGACGATTACAATATTTTCCCTATACGAGAAAGTAAAAAGAAAAAAAAGTGTGGATCAGCATCTGGTTCAGGGTGAATTGACAAACACAAAAAAATAAAAACCAGAGCAATTTGACTTTTTTCTTTTTTTTAATGGTAGAGTACATTTTGTTCAATAAAAAAAAAAAAAAATAACAAGCATTGTTCCAGATATCCTAATTTGTTTACAGCTCAATGATGATACGCCTTTTACTAGACACAAGATGGCTAATAGATGTTGATGATATATGGTGTCCTCAAAAATGTTCAATAAAAAAAAAAAAAAAACAATAGGCACAAAAGAGGACAATGCCAAAATATCTGACAGAAAATTCAAGAATTTTAATGAATTTTCCTTATGTTCTAATCCTAGGCACATTTGAGATAAGTGTCTGAAGGGGAAAAAAAACTACAACAAAGACAAAGAACTTAACATGGATACAGATTTTAAGGTTACATATCATAAAAAAAAAAATATGAATTCCATTACATTTGTACTATACCTTAGTGTTAGCTGCAATCCAGTTTGAGGTTTCGCTGTCATCATCACACTTTTTAATCCATTTTCTAAGCCACTAAAAGAAAAGCGTTTAAATTTCATATAATTTAGAGTAAACATTTTTGGCAAGAAATAAATCAAGAAGTCAAACCAATATTATAAGGTTCATTATTTAACTACAGAAATTTCTCTACACATGCTAATTTCAAGTATTAAAATAAAGGAGCACAGCCTGTAAATTTCCTCTTTAAAATATTAAAATATACAATTTCAGATTAACCTATTAATAGCTTAAAATAAATAGATCCAGGGCTCTAATGAAAAGTGTATTTCTAAAGTAAAAAAAACACTTAGTAATGAAATTTACTTTCTATAAGAAACTGTACACTTCTAAAATACATGAAAAAAATACCTAACACCCAAGTATCTTGAAGAAATAAAATATGCACATATAAGTGAAATATACAAATATAGGTCCTCCTGTCTCATTAAAAAACAAGGCATAAAGGGACATGTACAATATACAGTGCATCCGGAAAGTATTCACAGCGCATCACTTTTTCCACATTTTGTTATGTTACATCCTTATTCCAAAATGGATTAAATTCATTTTTTTCCTCAGGATTCTACACACAACACCCCATAATGACAACGTGAAAAATGTTTACTTGAGATTTTTGCAAATTTATTAAAAATAAAAAAAATTGAGAAAGCACAAGTACATAAATATTCACAGCCTTTACCATGAAGCTCAAAATTGAGATCAGGTGCATCCTGCTTCCCCTGATTATTCTTGAGATGTTTCTGCAGCTTAATTGGAGTCCACCTGTGGTAAATTCAGTTGATTGGACATGATTTGGGAAGGCACACACCTGTCTTCATAAGGTCCCACAGTTGACAGATCATGTCAGAGCACAAACCAAGCATGAAGTCAAAGGAATTGTCTGTAGACCTCCGAGACAGGATTGTCTCGAGGCACAAATCTGGGGAAGGTTACAGAAAAATGTCTGCTGCTTTGCAGGTCCCAATGAGCACAGTAGCCTCCATCATCCGTAAGTGGAAGAAGGTCGAAACCACCAGGACTCTTACTAGAGCTGGCCGGCCATCTAAACTGAGCGATCCAGGGAGAAGGGCCTTAGTCAGGGAGGTGACCAAGAACCTGATGGTCACTCTGTCAGAGCTCCAGAGGCCCTCTGTGGAGAGAGGAGAATCTTCCAGAAGGACAACCATCTCTGCAGCAATCCACCAATCAGGCCTGTATGGTAGAGTGGCCAGATGGAAGCCACTCCTTAGTAAAAGGCACATGGCAGCCCGCCTGAAGTTTGTCAAAAGGTACCTGAAAGACCCTCAGACCATGAGAAACAAAATTCTCTGGTCTGATGAGACAAAGATTGAACTCTTTGGTGTGAATGCCAGGCGTCACGTTTGGAGGAAACCAGGCACCGCTCATCACCAGGCCAATACCATCCCTACAGTGAAGCATGGTGATGGCAGCATCATACTGTGGGGATGTTTTTCAGCGGCAGTAACTGGGAGACTAGTCAGGATAAAGGGAAAGATGACTGCAGCAATGTACAGAGACATCCTGGATGAAAACCTGCTCCAGAGCGCGCTTAACCTCAGACTGGGGCGACGGTTCATCTTTCAGCAGGACAACAACCCTAAGCACACAGCCAAGATATCAAAGAAGTGGCTTCAGGACAACTCTGTGAATGCCCCTGAGTGGCCCATCCAGAGCCCAGACTTGAATCCGATTGAACATCTCTGTAGAGATCTTAAAATGGCTGTGCACCGACGCTTCCTATCCAACCTGATGGAGCTTGAGAGGTGCTGCAAAGAGGAATGGGCGAAACTGGCCAAGGATAGGTGTGCCAAGCTTGTGGCATCATATTCAAAAAGACTTGAGGCTGTAATTGCTGCCAAAGGTGCATCAACAAAGTACTGAGCAAAGGCTGTGAATACTTATGTACATGTGATTTCTCAGTATTTTTTTATTTTTAATAAATTGGCAAAAACCTCAAGTAAACTTTTTTCAAGTTGTCATTATGGGGTGTTGTGTGTAGAATTCTGAGGAAAAAAATGAATTTAATCCATTTTGGAATAAGGTTGTAACATAACAAAATGTGGAAAAAGTGATGCGCTGTGAATACTTTCCGGATGCACTGTATCTTTCTAGTTATTTAAAACTTTTAAAGTTTAATGTAGTTACCCATACTTTTTCATTGTGCTGCATAAATTATCTTTGAAGAGCAATGATAAGGATAAAAAACAGAATATAACTTTTAAAGAGATGGCTGTAGTCTGTTATTAAAAATACTAATTGAAATTATCAGTTACTCTTACCTTGCACTTTACAGGATCATGCCAATTTTCTCCACAGTTGAAACTATAAGAAAACACAGAGACAAACTGAGACATATCTTTTTGCCCATGGCCTCAATAAATGATACAGAAGATTTAAGCTGCTTTTGTAAGAAATTGTTTTACACAAATCACAAAAAATGCAATATTCAACATAAGTTACATCGGTATTGAAAGCAGGCAGAGCATTATCATTTCCCTCATAAAGTAACAAAAAAACAAAAATGAGACTAATGTTTTCCTCCCATATATGTTTGTGTTATGGTAGTAAATCTTATTAGACTTAAAAGAATTAAACAGAATATTTCGTAACATTTCATACACTGTAATTATTAATGTAATTAAGAATCTTATTTCAATTGTTCATGTTGTATCTTAAAAGTGTTTATAGTTTGTAAACAAGATCAGTAACCAAGTTTGTCATTTACAAGTCATTTTGCAGTTTTCCTTTACTGACCTAAACTACTGTTAGCATTCTCTGGCTTCCTGCAGGTGTGTGCACATAAATTAACCCTAAGCTGTTAACTAACTCATAGTTGATCATATCGATATAAGTGTTGACCAAACCTCACTGAATTTGTTTTGTCTTGAGTTCTGAGAAATTGCGGAAATGTTCAGGAACTTTGCAGAATTCAGCAAGATGCATTGAAGTCATTGGGGAAAGAGAAACTAATTGTGAGTGGATTATAATGGTACAATTCTCTTAAGTGTCCCTGACAGCTACAGTATGTCAGACCAATTATTGAGTCCAAAAATATGACCTGAGCTGTGAGGCATAAGACAAAATTAACAGAAATATCAGAACAGTAAACTTTATTGTAAACAGGAAGCATTAATTCACTAAGGCTAACCACAAACAGATTCAACAGCGGGTACTTGCTTCACTCAAACTAAAAACAATAGTATTGTATATTATTTTCCCCCCGATACTTTTGCTTGTTCAATGCTACGGCTACTATATAAATGCAACACTAAAGCCTATGGAAATCTTATTCGTTTAGGTTTGCATCAACTGCACAGCACTCGGGGTAATAATATTAAGGGAGAAGGCTTGTGTGTTATACACTGGGCACATACAGGTCCATACAAAAAGACATTGCCTCTAAAACATGAATACACTGACACATTTCCAGTTTCCTTCCGCATGCGTGTTTTCTGTTGAAACGCATTTATAAAGTTTACTTGGGGGGACTAACCCTCCAACATTAACTGCTACAGCACTGTGATTTAACTAGCCTTGTTAAGCATCATGGAATACTAGAAAAAAATGGTCTAAACCAGCCATGACAAATTTCTAGGAAACTATCTGGTGAACACAACATACTCACTACAAAAAACACTTTGCTGAATTCTGCAGATCAACACTAATCAAAATGTGTATTTCCTATTTAAAGTACACCCCCACCCCGCTCCATTACAGAACTATTCACATAATGTGTAATGAAATTGCCAGAATGATCTTGAATATTCAAATACTATACAAGAGAGGCAGATAGGACACAATAATGAAATTTGCCTTGAAGCGAGTTTTCTTTAATAACAGAATGCTGATTTGAAAATTAAAAGAAGAGCTACAACATTCCAGCAACATGAAGGCCGTTCATTCCATGAGGTGACTAAAAGATTAGTCATACTACATTATTCATAAAAGAGCAAGTCAAAACAGAAGAGAATCACAGACTACAGCCCCAGAAAACCATACACCCATGCAAAAACCCAAGAACATACTTAACTCACCATCCTCCTGTTTACTACAAAATTCACAGGAAATGACTGTTTCTCCTTCCATACCCCATAATAACTATTAAAGATATTGCTTTGTTATGTGTATAGCCTAATCAAAATGTGTCTGGTTCAGCTTAGCACCAGAAAACAATTAAATTTAAGTTTTGCATAAACTTTCAGTTTTTGTAAAATAACGGGTGCAAATATGTATTTTCCAATAGTAATTAGACTGCTTGAAGAGTAAAGACAAAAATAAAGATACTATATAAGACAAAAAGATTTTAAATCTGGTCCTTTGTGTGGACAAGCATATAAAGATTTAAGTATGAAAAAAATTATAAAGAAGTAAAAAAAATTTTTTTTGTTTTAATTTTTTTAAATAAAAGGAGGACAAGGTTAGAAACAGAGTGATTTAGCCTGGCAAAGCTTGACATGCATTTTCTTGTCTGTTCTTCAAAGTGATTTGAGAAGTAACCCACATACTGGACAGACATTCTCACTGAGTGTTCCGACTTATTTATCATTTCTCTGCTTTACAATTGTGGTCCCGCTGAAGAAAATAAGTAGCTCATGACCGGTGATTTACTAAGATGAAAGTGCTGGTTCTCTCACTCACTTTGACATCATTAATTTTAAAATGTTACGACTTCCTTATATATTGTAATAAGAAACTTTTGTCTGTATCACTCCTGGCTGTACAAATGGTCTTACCTGGTCACATAGCTGTCAGTTTCTGTATTTGTGTCATTTTCAAAAATAATAAATACACCAGCTGCGCACTGTGAAACAAATTCAAATTACAGTAAAAAATAATAACTGCAAAAGTTAGAATTGTGGAAACAACCATCAGGTTGACAGCAGTTTTAATAATTAACAATTTCATGCATATAGAGAAAATATGCACATAATCCAGGAGGTCAGACTATCATTAATAAAATATAAGTCAGTAGCTATATGATTTTAATGTGTCAAAAGGCTGCAGTATGTTTCACTAGAACACTTTTCGCCACTTCCAATCTCAGACATTGCAAAGAATTAATCAGTTTACATTTTATAGCCTGCCAGCTTTAGTTAGATTTATTAACAATTCTTGGACAGTATTGTTTCCTAATTGTTTTTAAACTATTCCACTGTGCAATTAATGTTTTAAGGTTTATAGTAGATACAGTGGGTATAGAAAAGAATTACCCCCTTCGAAATATTCCCTTTTTTGCTTTACAGCCTTAAATGAAAACACACACACAAAAAATATTTCTTCCCAGCTTTACTTATTCAAGGCTCAAACGAGCCGTAATGTGGCCTTTCTTGTGAAGAGGCTATTTCCTTGCGACCCACCCGAATAAGCCACAATTGTGGAGCGCTGGTGAAATTTTTGTCACATGTACACAATGACCACTCTTTGCCATAAAATCTTGTAACTCCTTCAAAGTGGCAATTGGCCTCTTTGTAGCCTCTCTTACCAGTTTCCTCCTTGCTCTTCCATCCAGCTTGGAGGGATAGCCGGATCCAGGGAGGGTCCTAGTAATACCAACACTTGTCACTTCTTTATTATGGACTTTACTATGCTCCTTGGGACTGATAAAGCCTTTGAGATTTTTTTGTATCTTTCTCCTGCCTTATGTCTGTCCACAACTCTATCCCTGAGATCTTTTGAAAGTGGCTTGCCACCCATAGTCAGTTGCACTATCAAACAAGGGGACGCTCCAGGAACAGCTTCACTAATCACACTGATTACAATTGATCACAGGTGTAAGCCAGTAACCATGGTCTGCAATGGAAATGGTGGTTACTTATACCTGATTGAGTTTAGGAGGTGGGTGATCCTTTATTAATCTCAGTATTTCTTGTTTGTGATTTTTAAAAATTTTTCTGAACTGTAGCGGTTATATCTTTCACTTGGATGTTATAAATTGCATTGAGTAAGTAATGCAGGAAAAAATATTGGTTTGTGTGTTGTCATTTAAGTCTGTAAAGCAAAAAAAAAATTGGGAATATTTCAAGGAGGGTGATTCTTTTTTATACTCACTGTATATTGTATAGCATACGTTTGCTGCTTTTTTTTAATTTCTGAAAAATAACAATCTATTATTTTGCTGAATCATTTTCCTTTTTATTTATTACTGTTTTCTGGTGTGTCTGAGTGGCTTAATTGGAAAGAAAGAGAAGTGGAATGCAAAGTTGGATGTGGAACTGAACCCTAAAAAACAATAAATCGTCAATGTAAAAATGAGCTAATGTGTTCAACTCCTGCTTGTAAGCTGACAAAATTGGTTAACAGTATAAAATTTAAAAACTTGCAAGTATTTTAATAGTTAACAAAAGCACACTTTCTTTGAATATTATAAAGCAATTACATAACAGTCATTACTGTGTGGCGTTAAATCATACTGGGACAGGAATAAGACTAAAATGTGAAAGTGATAATTCAGATTTTCACTAATCTAAAATTGCAAATTTCATTTTGTTAATGTTTTAGGCATTAACTATTGTTATGTTTTTGTATTATCAGTTTATTAGTCTCCAGTTAAGTGAGAAGAGGGGCACAGAGGTAAGCAATTGATTGTGAGGCAAAAAAAACTAAACAAAGAAAAAGTAATGCCATTGAATTTAATTTTGTGTTAATATCTCATGGATACATTACTCTAATGTTGAAGGATTCAAAAGATAAGATCTGTTTTTCTAGGCACATCTCTTGAAACTGGCTGGGTTACTGCAATCATTGCTTTTAGGAAAGCCAAACTTTAAAATAATTAGTTCTTTATGATCTTTCTTTTTTGGACAATTACTGTTGCTTGAGATGTAGAGAGGTAACTTAATTCTTGAAAAAACCCAAGCCCTCCATATGCTGTTAAAGACAACATTTTTTCGGCCAGATCTGCTCAGTAGTTTTGCACCAAGTTAACTTCAACGTTAAGCTTCTTGTGTTATCACTTAAAAATACAAGGTAAATGATCTGAACAGCCATAGGTCATAGTCCCACTTGGCTTTGGTCGATTCTGTCCTCTTTTTCTGGATAACTTTCATGAATGAGAAAAATAAAATTAATAAGATAAAACCCTTTTCTCAATCCATGTTTTGATTTATCCTCTAAAATCATTCCACAAAATCTGCATCCAAGTTGTCAGGAAAAGAAAAAAATAAAAAAATAATGGCAATAGTGTTAAGTTTTAATTTCAAAAACTGTGTGGTCTTTAATATTTGCAATTTAAACATACCTTCATTTATTTTTTGCTTTGTCAATTTAAATAAGTGTGTTTCTGTTAATATTACTCACCTGAAGGAAAAAAAAAAAAAAAAAGAGTCAAAAATAGAACTAAATTCCACAAAAAGGTAGCATGGGGTAAAATGAATAATAAAGTGTCATACATTCTGGCTCATGTGGTTTTTGGTATAAATTAATTATTGAAAAAAGTAATAATAAATTTTGAAAGCCAAACATGACAAACACTGTAAACTGGCACTACTAACAAAGATGAGAGAGAAAGAAACTGAAAACTAAGGTGTTTTAAAGCAAGAGACTTTACTGTCTGCCAATCAAAACAATAAGTGATTACATCTGAACCACATGTAAAATGTACCAAGTGCCAACAGTGTTTAAAAGGAACAGAATGATGAGTAAAATTAAAATTTTGATCTTAAGAGTGTTCAGAATTAGATTGATGTCTTGCAGGTCTCTACACTTAAACTTTTTAGAGAACTTGTGCCCGACAAAAAAATTACATGACTGTGCCCCTAAATCTTTTAAAGATACAGTAACATAAATGCATCACTAATTATATGGAATATACAGTATATATATATATACATGGCCACCCGAAATTAGATTAAGGAATTAAAACCATGATATAGAATTCGGAAAGAATTCAGTAAACTTTTATGGTAATTAGAGGAAATGGAAGCATGTTTTAGACATTTTAATTTGCAAAACTTTTCTCCCAGTTTAATATTTTCAGGGCTCCTGACTACTTGCCAGAATGTACTGTAGGGTGGGGTTGTTTAACTTCGCATGAATAAACAAACAGTATAACAAATTGAACAGAGTCACTGCCAGACTTGCCACCAAGCTCTCTTTTGTTGCAGTCTCAGTATATGTCAGCTCTAGGAATACAGAATTAGTTACTTTTATCTGTTACAATTCACAATCTAAAATATTAGATGGTTGGTCAAATGAACTTTGCAAATGCTCTTATGTGTTATCATATGTTTAAGAGAAAACGATATTGCTTTGTAATATTTTCTGTCCAATTCCCTTTAAATACTCTTTTAGTTCTTATGTAACCAGAGAGACCTTTAAACTGAAAAGTTTATAAAATTATTTTGGTTATGGACACAAATAACCCAACCACAGGGGATGCACAAACCTGTGCATTTCTTCGTGTCAGTCCCAAACACGGAAAAAATGGGGGAGGGTTATGACGGGGAGGGAACCTGGTGTAAAATTTTGCCAGATCAATATACAGACAATACAGATTTCCATACTGGATCAGTCAAGGTTTGGATTTAACAACGGCTGCCACCAGTACTGTTAGCCAACAGGATGCTGGCGGAAATTGGGCTACTGTTGGCCGAAGAAGAAGAAGAAGAAGAGGGGGAAGGCGTGTCCAGAGGCAGGGGGTGAAGAGGAGGGTAAACAGTGGATTTGAGGGTAGGAACTTTGAAGGTTGGTAGAATGACTGGTAAAGGGAGAGAGTTAGCTGACATGAAAGGGAGAAGGAAGGTTGATAAATTTGTCCATACAAAAAAACAGATGAAAGAGGAGTAAGGCCAGGTCTATTGGAGGCGGGTTCAGATTTTTCTAACATTGTGTGGATGGGAGGAGAAATGGGGTAGGGGTTATCCTGAAGGAACAGTATGTCAAGAGTGTTTTGGAGGTGAAAAGGGAGTCGGACAGAGTGATGGATATGAAGCTGGAAACTGAAGGTGTGATGATGAATGTTAGTGCATACACTCTGCAAGTTGGATGTGCAATGGACTGGAGACTGCAAAGTGGTGGCAGGGGAAAGCACTGTTAGGCAGCATAGGATGGTGGTCTGTAGGATGATGTTGGATATCAAGGAGAGAATGAGAATGAGGGCAGAGCCAGGACCAAATGGTGGAAGTTGACAAATTAAGACTGTAAGGTGGAGTTCAGGAAGAAGGTAAGACAGGCAATGGGGGGCAGTGAACATTTACCAGATAGCTGGGAAACTACAGCAGAAGTGGTAAGGAAGACAGCTAGAAGGGTGCTTTGTGTGACATCTGGACAGAGGAAGGAGGAAAAAGAAACCTGGTTAGCACAGGTTAGGGTGATAAAGGAAAAGATGGCAACATACTTACAAGCGAGGAGTGTGAGTTGAGTGGATGGAAAGAAAGAGTACTTTGAGAGGGTGATGAATGCAGAGAATGAGAGAGAGAAGGTTGGATGATGCGGAGACAGTGAATCAGGAAGTGCAATGGATAAGCAAGGAGGAAGTAAGAACAGTTATGAATAGGATGAAGAATGGGAAGGCTGTTGGTCCAGATGACATATCTGTGGAACCAAGGAGGTGTTTAGGAGAGATGGCAGTGGAGTTTTTAAACCAGATTGTTTAATACAATCTTGGAAAGTGATAGGATACCTGAGAAGTGGGGAAGAAATGTACTGGTACAATCTTTAAGAATAAGGGGGATTTGTAGAGCTGTAGGAACTACAAAGAAAAAAAGTTGATGAGCCACAGCATGAAGTTATGGGAAAGAGCAGTGGAAGCTAGGTTAAGAAGGGAGGTGATGACTAGTGAGCAGCAGTATGGTTTCATGCCTGGAAAAAGCACTACAGATGCAATGTTTGCCCTGAGGCTGTTGATGGAGAAGCATAGAGAAGGACAGAAGAAGCTGCATTGTGTCTTTCTGGACTCAGAGGAAGTCGGGAGTGGCAGAGTATATAAGAGTGGTACAGGATATATACAGGAATTATCTCCCCTATTGGATGCAGTATCATCTAATTACCTACACATTTTAAAGGTGTTAAGAAAGCTTTTTACTTCTTGGCTCTCTTCTACTTTTTAATTTAGTTGTAGATTAGCAGTCATCAAGATGAACATTGTTCTTCACTTATAATTCGACAGATATTCACAACTTATATGATGTTTTGAAAATAATGGGCTTCAAACTTCCCAGTCATTGAGGACCTGTTCCAATCTTTCTGTTTCTCCATATTCTCCCACCTAAAACGTAGATCTGCTGTTAAGACAAGTGAAGTTACTTCACCATTTTATGTCGCCATCTCTAACTTCTCTCATTTACTGTCCTCTACTAGAAAGTGAGAACCTGCTTTTTATTTATTTATTTAAATCTATTTCCAAGGCATCATAAAGCCCAGTGCCAATATTTTCTTTATGGCACAGAGATGTTACCTCTGTTCTTTACCAGTTTCTGGGAAATCAGTTTCTAAAAATGAAACATTCTTCTCTAAAAAATCCAAACTATAAGCATTTCCAAGTCAAATATGTACACCATTTATACCTTACTCCTTGGAAATGTTTTGCTATGGGTTTGGCTAAGGATCCTTAATTTCATCGATGCCTTCTGAATGCACATGGCACATTTATCCATAAGCTCTGGACTAGCCACTGGCTCTTCATTTTGAAAATGGATTTTCTAAATTGTTGTTTTTGTTTCCTTTCTGTTGTTGAATATAAATAAAAACAATCACAAAAAGTAAGATTCAGCATTTCTTAATATTCTGAGATTAAACAAAATTACTTCATGAGACAAAGCTTAACTACTAGATCCCCCGTGTCTTTTTAAATCAAGTCTGAAGTCTCTTTATTAGGGAAAGTGCAATCTTGATAAAGCTGCTGATGAGGCTTGGTCGCGCTACTATTTAATAATAGTTTTGTAATAATAATTATTTTTGTCCATAAAACATACAATACAGGATGCAAAAGACTATGCATATGTAGATTTGCTGGGGAGTCCGAGTTTAATTAAAATATTAGCTAGTTGTTTGTTTAAAATAGCAAGATGCAGAATAAAAGCATAGTCTGACAAACCAAACTATAGTCATTTCTTGGAGACTTTATTAGTAAAACCATGATGATCTATTATGTTGTTTCTATAGGAGAACATATGCTATAAACACTGTATTTAATGTAGTTATACCTTTCAAGACTACAATGACTGAAGACCTCAATTATGACAAAAGTAGCTACTGTTCTTCTTACTAGCCAAGAGGAAACATTTTTACACACTCAGGCAAATTTTCTACTTAGCGTCTCGAAATGAGTGCATGTGTAAACAAATCTGGATTAAGGATCTAGGACTGCAACAACTACTCAATGTTGCAGATACTAATTACTATTTCTCAAATATTACTAATAACCAACAGTAATTAGTCAGACAGAATATGTGCAACCTGCCTTAAAGTTCAGAGAAAATGTATCATAGACATTCCACACAACATAAATGGATACAGATAAGATACATTTTTAAAACAATTTCCAAACAGTAATAAACCTAAATTATGATAGTAACAATTGACTAAAACAATGGTACCATTTATAGATTAAATAAATTAAATAAAATGTTTAAAATGTCAATAGATGTTATAAACACAAAATGAAAAATAAAGTATTTGATGTAAGAAATTCTCTTGCTCTGTATTATCTCAGATTAGTTGTGCAATGCTAATGGAGGTAACAATATGTTACTAATTTAATTAATCAAATCCTTCAAAGCTGCACGCTTACATATTCGCCAAAAAAATTGCATATTGGTGCTGTGCTATGTTTGATGGTATCACTTCAGATTCAGACTATGCACCACCTTGAATTGTTTTGTTTGTTGTTACCAGTGCTTTTAAATTTTGTAAAAATGTCCTTTAAAACGTTCTTACTTTCTGCATAGAACCTTATATGGAGTTTATTTCTAAAGGCTTTCAGGAAGGTGTTTGATTAGGCTCAAAACAGTACCATGGAAAATTTGGACACTCCAGGGCAAATTATACATTTTGTTTACATTTGAAATAATACAGTAAATGCAACTTTGAGAGCAAACAAATTAAAACAATCAAATTTTTATGAAATCTTGTTATTGTATAGTTATGACCAATGTGATGAAGAAAATAAAATGGAAAAAAAGAGTAAATGTGTAATTTGCAAAAGTTTTTGTTTGGTTAGCTATAATAATTATTTTGGAACATTTTTCTCCATTCTTCCTTGCAAATCACCTCCAGCTGTGAGGTTTTGTTGGACTGCCTTGCATGCATAGCACTTTTAAGATCTACCTACAATTGTTCAATGATGTGCAAGTCTGGGAACAGTAAAGGCCACTCCAAAACCTGCCCCTTGTGTATCTTAAAGTACTTCACATTGGACTTTAAATTATGTTTTGGATTGTTGCCTTATTGTAGAAGTCATTTTTTTACTGCATCAGTTTCCTTATTGAATGACTGACATTTTCCCTGGGGATTTTGTGGTAGTCCCTGTATTCACACATTGTTTCTTGTGTCACTAGCTGCTACAAAAAACCAAAGTGTAACAGATCCACCCCAGCACTTAAAAGTTGACCTTGTTCCTTTCTTCAAATGTTGCTCCTTTTTCCTCTAAACAAACCTGTAGTTGTAGCCAAAGAGTTAGATTTTAAATTCATCTGTCCACAGCACTTGGTTAAAAATGCCTCTGTCTTATGGGGACATTTTTCTGCGTACTCAAAACATTGTTTTTTGTGATTAGATCACAGGTAAAGTTTCCTTTTCATGGCTCTTCCACAAAGACCATGCCCATGTAAGTAATGCTGCAAAGTACAACAGTCATATGGAGGTATACAAGCTGTTCTGTCAGTTTTCTTGGATTTCTAGATCTTGTCTTGCCCCCCCCCCAGTTTCTCTTAACTGCAACTTCTTAGTGACATTTTGAACTTTATAGCCAACCCCTGCTTTGGAGAAATTAACTAGTTTATTTTTCAAACCTTCAGTCATTTGCTTAAAACAGCCCATGATTGTTGAATGTTGCAAAATGTCAAAGAATCAAAGATTCAAAGAATTAATTACACTCTGGAACTGTCATCAACTGACTCTTGACCAGACTAACTTTTAATTAACTATACCAGACCAGATCAACAAGACTTTACAACTAAAAGGCTACACAAATTTTGCAAATGCTATCACTCTTTGTACATGAACATTTTCCTTATATTTTTACTGTTGTATTTACTATTTTTATTTAAAACCTAAACAGGTTGTCCAAACTTTGTATAGAACTGTATAACTGTAAATAGTAGATTTTCTGCACTATAGAAACAGAATTACAAAAGTATTAACAAGTACCATATATACTCACAGATAAGTTCTCCCGCAGATAAGTCGGGAGTTGATTTTAATGTATAATTTCTGGTATTTTATAATGTTGGTCATATAAGTCGAATGTGGAAAACTCACGCTACTGGTCCAAGAGATTATGATATGCTCACGCTCACCTGAGAGAGTAACCATGAAGCACACTGCCTTTTTTTTTTTTTTAATGCATTGTGCCTTCGTGACCACACGGTAATACCAGAACTATTCCGAAGGGACATTTGCACTGTTTTGCGTTTTTTGTATCTCACACCCTCATATAACTTTATTGTAAGAGCATCCCTTGTCTACGCTGGAGTGTTTGATCAGAAGAAAATATGAAGCTGGTTTTAAATTAAACATCATTGAAGTAGCGAAAAAAATTGTAAACTGTGCTGCAGCAACAAACTTTGATGTGCCTGAGAAACTAATGCGAGATTGGAGGAGGCAAGAAGATGTTTAAAAAAAAAAAAAATGTAAGCGTCACATTTCTGAGCGGGGTATCATTTTATGATCGATTTTTTGGGTTTCAGGATCCGATTTATATGTGAGTACATACAGTAATACATACATAAATCACAGATACCAATCCTGGAGTGTAGTAAATAAATACAACTTAGGTTTAGGTTCAAAAGTAAAATTATGGAAGTAGCTCTATACATTTAAAACCTCTTAATTATAAACTGGTGATTGTTGACATAATTCTTAACTACTAAATCTTGCAAAAATATGTAAGAACTTACCAGAACTGACGCCCACATTTACAACGAACTGGTTTAGCATCTGGATACTGAACTTTGATAACATGATGACAATCAGGGGCAGGACACCATTTTAATAGTCGATTACACTAGAAATGAAAACAACATGCAAGGTGATCTATGAAGAAATGATTACAGGCTCACAATCAATATAGAGAATGCAATTTTAATTCTACAACTATAGAACTGTACTTTTCCTTCTTTAAACACTATTGTGTTGCTGTCAAAGGATGGTGTGAAACACTGTTAATCCATTATTCAATTTTGTTCATCAGAATAAATAAAAACAAAGAATGAGGAAACCAGAGTTTATAATAAACATTAGTTACAGAAATTGACCCAAACCTAGTCAGGACATCAGCATATCACATTGTACACTCATGAACATAGCAAAAGCAGGCTAATTTTATATTAACATACCATGCATATCATTGGCAAATAAGAGTTTAAAAAATATTCAGTTACATTACAGATTACATACAACAGAATCTGCATTATGTACTAGTCTTATTCACCTAATTTCTCCATAGACATTAACTGTAAAAGTACTTCAAGTACACTTCTGAATCTAGAGCACACACATAGCATACATTAATATCCCTAAAATTTCCTGTAGTTACAATTACAATGTTTCTTTATTCATTGAGATTCTCATTATTTTTATAAGAAAATAATTTGGAGACACTCTGCACATTTGTGTCCAGATATACAGAGAGATCCTGAATTAGTTATATTTATATATTTCCTCATGTCCTTTCAAATCTCACCACTACATAAATGTTTCCCACATATCCTGTTATGCCAAGAAGACACCTCTATCAGATATGGAACAACAAAAATGAAGAATGCCCTGGCTCTGCAAAAAATATCACATTTTCCAGCTCTAAAATGTTTTTAAAAGGCATAAAACACCTGGTAAGGATTTTTCACTATATGTATTGATAGGTCATGTTAAAAAAAAATAAATAAAAAGCAGACTCCCATTAGTCATCATCAATCAGCCAATCAATACACCTTAACTAAGCAATCTACTGTTTACTTGTGATAAGTGAATTGTTTTGGATTTAAAAAAAAACTTAAATACAAAGTGTGCTAACCTGCATGTTAGTCCATGTGAAATATATTTTCAAAAGACAATTCTCTCATTTGGACATTTGAGAAATAACATTCCAAACCCTCTGCCCCAATTCTACAGGTTAAAATAAATTAGATTTTACAAAGGTTTTTGTATCTTCCACCGCCAGCATGATTAACAGATAGATATATTGCTACATTGTCTAAATACCAATATTTACACAGACAAATATCTGACTCCTTTTATATTAATGTGTTAAATAAGGAGAAAAATAATTACCTCTACAAAACTATTGGTAATTAAATGCTGATACTTCAACTTGACCTTTGAATCTGTAATAAGCCGCCTAAAAGAAAAAAAAATATTAGTACATTTTTATAATAAAAATAATTTTTTAAGTTTCATAACTTTTTGATCATGGATGCTACTTTAAAATTGAAAATAACATTTAACACATCAATAGTAGTGCATAGCAGGAGCAAATACTAGATAACTGTTTATCTCCAGCAATATTCTGAAACACTTGTAAGCTAACAGGTCAGGTAAGATATGATATAGAGTGAATTTAGAAAGTATTCTGATTCCTTCACTTTCTACACACTTTATTTTATTGTGTTGACAATTTAATTTTAAATGGATAAACATGCCCATCAATCTACACTTAATTACTCATAATTACAAGCTGAAAACATGTTTCAGAAAGGTTTGCAAAATTATTAGTCAAAAACTGAAATCTCTGATTC
This sequence comes from Polypterus bichir lapradei, assembly GCA_026402145.1. NCBI lineage: Eukaryota > Metazoa > Chordata > Cladistia > Polypteriformes > Polypteridae > Polypterus > Polypterus bichir. The sequence goes on along the minus strand of JANRMT010062828.1, from coordinate 4,852,020 downwards.
ATATAAGTCTTCAGATGCTTTGCTGCAGTATTCCATGTTGTGGTCAGGTGAATCCTGTCTTCTTTATTATCCTTGAGATGTGTCTACAACTTGACTGGAGTGTAGCAAACTGAACTATTTAGACATCAATTAGAAAGGCCTTACATAAGGTCCCAAAATTCACACTGCATGCCAGACCAAAACCAAACCTGTCAGACAGACAACTATCTCAGCCACTCTTCAGTAAAAGACAGCATTAGGAAAAAGGTAATTTGGTCTGAGACAAAAATCAAGCTCTTTGGACAGAAATCCAAGAACTACCTCTGGTGAGGACCAGGCACTGTTCATTGCCTGCCTAATATCATCCCTACAGTCAAGTGTAGTGGTGACAAAAGCATGCTACTGGGGTCTTGGAGATTAGTCACAACTGAAAGTACCGTGGAGAGGCAGTCGCTACTCCGAAACACCTCTTAAACGGTGATACATTGGGAAACAAGTAACAGTTGTTTTTTTTTTACCTCCACTTTGCTCGATAAGCTACTGGCTTGCTGCTGTTGCTGTGCCATGTGATCTGCATTTCGAGCGTTTAAAAGCAAGTACAGCACCTGAATATTGAATCTCTTTTCGCTGTTCCGTTATTTTACCGAGTAATATTTTTAGTTTGTTTGCACTAATGCGATATTTACTCTCATTTTTTGAGACTTTCAAACTTTCCAACTTCCATTATCTCTAACCTGCTCTGCATGTGTGTCACGGGACTTGATTCCGAAGGTTGTAAGTATGACGTGACTTCACGGAAAGTAAAAGTGTCTTTCTTCAAAAGATCATGTCTCGTCGCAGGAAAAAAGTCTCTTATCGCAAGATTTTTTTTTTTTTTATAATAGACAGATAATTTTCTCAAAGATTCTCCCTATGATAATCTAATCATTTGCACCTTGTCAGGTTCATATGATTTTAATTTTAGGTTGTGATATGGGTATACTTACTTTTATGAAATGTGAAACTTGCATTTATGTTCATTTAAATTACATAATGGACTACAAAAAGTAAATGTTATTGTGTGTGTTTCATAGTATATCACTTTTATCTATAGATACTTTACCTATAGATTTGAATGCTCCATGCTCTTTACAGGGCAGTGATTTCTTGAAAATAAACTAAATGGAGAAGCTCTAGACACAGGTACATTCCAATCTGCATTAAAAGTGTAATTAAATTAAGTAATTATATTACTCTGAGAAGACAGTTTGTTATTGTAGGAAATTCAAAACAAGAGGAGAATATTTGTGCTATCAATTATTGTCTATAACTTTTTTTGATAATTTAGAAAAGGTCTGAATTTTTGTTGTTCATTTTGTATATTGCTTGGTGTTAAGTAGCAAATTATTTTAGTTGCACACATTATGGTCCCATGCTGTAACAAAATGTGAAATGTGAAAAAGTTTATTTCTGGGTATCTTTTATAAGTACCAAGTTATAATCACCACTATTCTATAAGGTGACATCCAAGTAAGAATTTCATTGTACTATATACTGTACACTTTACAAACTTTGCTTTGTTTTATGCTGTAAGTTAAAACAATAAAATTTGAGTCCAAAGAAATGAGAATTATTTTAATTAAAAGGTAAAAAGCTAACCATGCAGTACAAATAAGAAAGGGTGCAACTCATAATACACACAGCACATAAAAAAGAAAGTACACCTGATTCACCAAGTTAAAATTTCTTAGTTGATTCAGGAAATGTATTAAGGTAACGTAAAACAAGATATTATTTTAACAGGTCATTGATAAAATTTAACATTTGCTCCTAATCCCATCTGAGGTAGAATTCAGGTGTTTGGTATTACAAGAAAGATAAGATTCCCTCATTGATGAACAAAAAATAATATGGAATTACTATGCAATTGAATAAACAGCAAAAAACAGGATGAATTAGAGAAGAATGCTGGAAATGGTTGACTCTTGCAGCACAATGTAGCAGATTTCTTAAATTAGTGATATATACCAGTTTTTAGTTCACTTACCTTTACTGCCTGAAGTTTAGGGGTCATGACGGGTCCATAAACAAAGTACTCTGAATATGCAACTAATGGCTGATTATTACAATATCATCATGTTGCTGCAAACTAAATAATTTTGCGCACTTCAACACACAGCCATAAAAATGTATTTGCCCATTATTTTACATCTTTCTGTACGTGGCCCCACAAATTGTTATCAGATCTTCCAACAATGGTATTTTTTACATACCCAAGGATGTCTTGTTTCAAATAACAAGTTTCCATATTGTCCACTCTCTTTCATTAGTAAAATATACGATTTTGTTATTACTCAATATTAAAACAGAGCTGGGATCAAAGTGGTAAAATACATAATGATGACACTACCGAACATTGATACAATCACCATGTTGAGGAGATGCATGGATAATGTTTATTAAAAACTTTTAAAACATTGCCAAGATTAACTAGCATGTTACAAAAATAAAAGTCAGGAACTATTTAATTATTGGCTAAGAATTTGGATAAGACCTTTACACATTTCTTTAAAGCTGAACAGCAAATCTTCTAAATTAAGTATACAATGACTTTCATATTTTACACGGAAGCTGAGATTTTTAATACTTATTTATAACATTTCAAAACACTACCTGAGAAGATAGCCATCAAACACAACTTACTATGTAGTAGCATCAGTTTTATGTAATTAAAACCTAGATAATTTAGAAACTTTCTGAAAGATATACATATATTATCACTCAATAGTAATAGAAGAAACAGATACATCTGCTTTGGTTTTGCCTTTACTATACAGTTTATCATACTTACATAACAGTGCTATCATCCACTAGAATGTCACAACCATGGGCTGGACAGGAAATAGTCTTGAAAACAAAAGATGAAAACTGTATTCAGAATCTTTAGGAGAAACAGCAACATCAAAACTAAAATTTGCATCCAAATGAGTCATACATAACCTCTGTAGAACCATCTTTTTCACTGAAGAGAGTAAATTAACAAAGGGCACAACATTTCTTATATTTGAAAACACTATTTGTAAAACACTGAATTTAATAGGATACCATAATCAATTTTAAAAGTAACCTCCAAGGAATGTGTACTTTAAATGAATATATTAACCTCACGCTGCATTGCCGCTGTGCTCAAGGTTGTCTATTAAGATTTGATTAGTTTAAATCAATATTCACCTCCTTCATTTAACAATGATTTTTAAAATACTTCCTTGGTATTTAAAGCTCTTGTTCATTGATTGTTTATATATCACCTCACTAAAGCAATGGGCCAAACCTAACTATCATTTTGTTTTTTCAACATAAAGGGCAGATTTATGCACAATTTGGAAAATGTCTCTGGTGTCAAGTTTCTGATTTTAAAAGTGTCTAATTTTCTGGCATTTATTCTAGCTATTAACATCCATTAGCTTTATCATATTTTTCTAATATTAGACCTTTACATGCTCCACTTCTCCTTTATCTAGCAGAACCTATAACCTGAGTTTACATGTTTAAGAGGAAAAAAAAAAATGCTACAATGTGCACTAAAGCAGAATGGATAAAACTGTAGCAGTTAAGCTAATGAAGCTACATAGTAGGACAGTGTACATAGTGTAAACAATACTGAAGCGACTTGCTGGGATTTGGCAATCTTTATCTGTTAGAAGCACAACTGTAAACTGGCATCAAAACTCAATTTGCGCTTAAATACTAATATTTAAACTTAACCATTATTCATTAACATAAGTGAATATCATATTGTTTAATCAAATTGAGAGTACAGACACACTAATTTGCGGCATTTTTATAGTGTTATTCCATTTTAACTCAACAAATGCCTTTGTATCACCATTTTTGATGAAATTTAGCATATGAATCACAAACAACTTCAAGAGCTGAGAAGTATTTTATTTTTTGTTTAATTTCACTGGTGACCTTGTTTGCCAAACATTTTCCTGGAAATTCACCTTAAGGTCAGCTTATGCAAACTTTCACACGCGGACTGTAAGATTATTGCAGATCTGCTTCAGGCATACATGTTGTCACAACCTAATCAGTACTCTAGCCTTCCACCTTGCATGCATTTGGGAGAGGGGAAAAAATAAATAATTAAATAAACTTGCACCATTTTTATTTGAGAGGTACATTAGCTGACCATAGCGAGATTATCATCAGTACTGCCACCAGAAAGATGAAATGAATCCCTGCGGGTTGTCAACACAGTGCTTCACGGATAATTTGCATACATAACTAGCCATGTGCTGCAATTAGATCCAAACCAAGCCTTAAAGGAGACCTCACACCCAACCCCAGCAAAGAAAAGACATGCAACTCTATAAAATAATAACCAAAGGTTTATTACTATTTACAAGGTGTTTCTACCCTTCTTCATGGAAGAAAAACTGCAAAGATTATGAAATAAAAAAAAAAACAAACGAGTGGCCAGCAATATACATATATACTCAGCAAAAAAAGAAACGTCCCCTGACTTTCAACTATTTTTACTTTCAGTAGACTTAATGTGTAAATATTTGTATGAACACTAAAAGAGTCAACACCATAAGACATAAACTAAAAATGTTTCACAATGTGTCCCTGAATGAAGGGAGGCTCAAAATCAAAAGTACCAGTCAGTATCTGGTGTGGCCACCAGCTGCTTGAAGTACTGCAGTGCATCTCCTCCTCATGGACTGGACCAGATTTGTCAGTTCTTGCTGTGAGATGTTACCCCACTCTTCCACCAAGGCACCTGCAAGTTCTTGGACATTTCTGGGGGGAATGGCCCTGGCCCTCACCCTGCGATCCAACAGGTCCCAGACGTGCTCAATGGGATTTAGATCTGGGCTCTTCGCTGGCCATGTCAGAACACTGACATTGCTGTCATGCAGAAACTCACGCACTTTTTGCCACTCCTGTCTGGTCCAGCGAAGGTGGGTTTGTGCCCATAGGCGGCGTTGTTGCTGGTGATGTCTGGTAAGGACCTGCCTTACAACAGGCCTGCAAGCCCTCAGTCCAGCCTCTCTCAGCCTATTGCGGACAGTCTGAGCACTGATGGAGGGATTGTGTGTTCCTGGTGTGACTCAGGTACAGGATGGCCACAACAACTGCCCGTCACACAGGTGTGATATTCGGATGTACCGATCCTGTGCAGGTGTTGTTACACGTGGTCTTCCACTGCGAGGATGATCAGCTGTCCTTCCTGTCTCCCTGTAGCGCTGTCTTAGGCGTCTCACAGTGTGGACATGGCAATTTATTGCCCTAGCCACATCAGCAGTCCTCATGCCTCCCTGCAGCATGCCTAATGCACGTTCACGCAGATGAGCAGGGACCCTGGGCATCTTTCTTTGGGTGTTTTTCACAGTCGGTAGACAAGTCTCTTTAGTGTCCTGCGTTTTTAGAACTGTGACCTTAAATGCTTACTTTCTGTAAGCTGTTAAGGTCTTAACGACCATTCCACAGGTGCATGTTAATTAATTGAT
>JANRMT010062828.1:4788070-4801546 GCA_026402145.1 Polypterus bichir lapradei | reverse complement strand
ATATATATATATAGATATATATATATAGATATAGATATAGATATATATAGATAGATATGGGAACAACACTCATATCAATGACAAAACAATTACATTAACAATCATGTTACGTTATTTTTTAAATTTTTCCTTTTCTTTTTCATACCTTCTTTAACACACTACTTCTCCGCTGCGAAGCGAGGGTATTCTGCTAGTTTGTATATAAAGCAAAACCAAACTGCACATTTTAAAGAAATTCAAATAGTATTTTATTATTTGAACATTGGGCAACATAATGATTACTAATGCACTGTTTAATGTTATGGAATTCTATGTTCTAATATGTATGGTTAGTAATCTGGTAGTGAATGCAGGTGGGATGTCCAGAAAACAATATAAGTCAGCCATGTCCAACCATTAAAGTGAAAATTTACAAAAAAAAAAAAAAGTTTAGTAAGACTTTAGATATATGAACTGACCTCCGTTTGAATTTAAAATATAATTAAGCAAGGAAATTATTTTGAAAGGAATCAAATTGTACCTAAAATAAACCTGATCCTACTGCAGTAGTATAAGTTAACTAAGGTTTTCAAATTATATTCATATTTATATTTTAAATAGAAAGACAGTCCTACAGAGAGATACGTAGACTTCTATGTACAAGCAAGGAAAAAAAGTAGAAATGAAAACATATAATACTTACCTGGCCCATTCCTTCCTCAATTATTTTGGTAGTTAAATATTCACTCCAACACTGCATGCAGAACTTGTGTCCACACTCTAAGCCCGTAAAATACTGCAACAAAATGTAAAGTACAGTTATTCTGGTAGATAAATAGTGACTTAAGTTTTTGCTCTGATATCTTGGAAGCAGACCTTTTTTTCTTGGAGTCATTACATTACAATGCAGATAACAGATTTTTAGTAAAACAGACATGTTTGCCTAAGGTCTGTCATATCCATTCAAATGCTCAAAACTTCCCAAACACATGAAATTTTGCTACTGTACTACTAAATAAACCATTTTTTTAAAAATCCTCTTGTAAAACACATTCAAATGGGATTTAGCTTTCAGTTGAAGCCCTACCTCTCCTGGGATTTGTTGGTCATTAAGGCTAAACACTGTACTTATGGGTTTTCAATAGCAGTCTGTGAAACTACAGCACTGAATTAACACTAGAATTACTAAAGCCTTCACAAAAAAAAAAAAAAAAAAACCTCATAATCCCAGCCCACCTTAAATCGCAAATCTCTATTGTTAACTTTTGTGTTGTAAATGAGTCGATAAGCACAAACAGCAAGCAACCTGCTATCCCATACCCCCACCGCCACAGAAAGGGTAAAAAGCTAAGCCAGCTCAAGCCTGGATTATCATGGGAGTGACATACCTGGAACTATATAGGGTAAATACATTGTTATTGGGAACACATGCATTTCATGTGTGTTCCGTGTCTACAAAGATCTATGTAAGTGTAGGATGACAGGAAATGCAAGAAATGTTGAACACACACCTAAAAGACAAAGATTTTTCATGTTTTAGTACTAACAACAAAATTTTGACATGAAGTGTATAATGTGTAAAGACTGAAGTCCAAATACCAAAGAAGCACTTTCACAAAAGGAACAAATGTAACAGAACAAGTGCGCTTTTATTCAAGACTATAATTGAAGAAAAAGAAATCAGGTTAGCATACTTCATTGTCACGACTGCTTTGGTAGTACAGCGGTAAAAACTGCTGACTTATAATCAAGAGGCCGCGGGTTCAAGCCTTGCCGTGTCACACAACAAATGTTTTGAGTAGTGAGCTGCTCTTATTTTTATTATTATACAATAAAAACATACATTTAATTTGAGACTGTAACAGCTGGAGTAAATGTATGGTACTTGTAAAGGTTAGCCTTTTTTTATTATTATTATTATTCAGTTTTATTCTCTCAATCATGTTCACCCTCCCCCTGATCTTACACTGCTGTTTTTAAATAAAGACAAGCTATGACAGAAGTGAACTCAGATGAGGATTCTACATGGGAGAAAGAAAACAAAAGCCCTCCCCACAAGAAACGTCCACTCATGTACAAGAACAACGCAGCTGAACCAGGCATAAAGGCGAAAGATGGCACTGTTTGGATGCAGTAGCAGGTCAGGCGTCATCCTTCCAGTCAGTCTGCCCCACACCTGTCCTTCAACGAAACAGCATGGCTTACAGAGCTCGCCAAGGTATACTGCAAAGTCCAGTTTGTGATTATGTTTTGTAATGGTCTTTATTTTAAAATATTTATATGTTACTTAAAAAAAATCCAGATTGAATGTTATTTACCTTGATTTAATTACGTATCTTCCTACAGCATAAAGTCACAAGTAAAATGCAGAGCTTCCTGTGTTTGATCGACACAGGCATGATCACAAAGTACATGTGTACTGAAGTGACTTTAGCTGCAGGTGGAAGCTCCTGTAGCACCCTACGCAGCTGTGCATGATCTTATTCAGGAAAAGATCCCAGTCACCACACAGGAGAAAGACTTTTCGAGACTAAGGTCATAAAGCTTATGAAACAGTTTCCGGACAAAGGCAGAACCATAACAACAGTTGCTTGGAGCAACATAATATATTGAAAAACTCAGATGATGTTTCCTTTCAAAGTAAAACTTGAGTTTTTCATTTGTTAATAAAGACTTAAGTGTGCATGTGCAGTGCAAATTGGGCTGGAAATTCAAATTGTATATCGATAGTTACCCTTAAGACATTTAACACATTTGTATATTATTTGCTTAGAAACGTGCTAACTCCAGTAACAAAATTCCAGTTAAATTATTAAGTGTAATGTGATTACAATAATTAAAAGTGTAATGTATTACACTACTTTGGTACTGGGAAATGTCATTAGTTTAAAGTAATGTGCTGCTTTGTACTGCATAACCTGTAGCTCTTTTTGGTCTAGCAATATATACTGCTCGAAAAAATTAAAGGAACATCTAATCATAACAGTCTAACACCATGTCAATTAACTTTCGGGGATATCTGTCCAGTTAGGAAGCATAAGTGGTTGTGAATCCACTTCTTTTGCTTTGTTGCAAATGAAAATGACAACAGGTCCACTGGAGAGGCAACAGCAAGACAACACCCAAAAATGGAATGGTTTTGTAGGTGGTGGTCACAGACAGTTGCTCTCTCCTTCTCCTTCAGGAGCAATTCTCCTCTAATTTTGTGTTATGCTAATGCCCTTTTGACCACTGGTAACATAAGACAGTATCTGCAGCCGACTGCGTAGTCCAGCTCCTCCAGGAGGGCACATCCATTCATGCTGTCGAAAGAAGGTTTGCTGTGTCTCCCAGCACAGCCTCAAAGGCAGGGAGGAGATACTAGGAGACAGGCCATTACATGAAGAGAGCTGGGCAATGGCTGTAAGAAGGGAATCCACACCACAGGAAGATTGGTATATTCTCCTTTGTGTGAGAAGGAACAGGTAAAGCACTGTCAGAGCCCTACAAAATGACCCCCAGTTGCCTACTGGTATAAATGTTTCAGACCAAACTATCAGAAACAGACTCCATGAGGGTGGCATGTAGGCCCGATGTCCCCTAGTAGGACCCATCATCATGCAGCTTGACTGGCATTTGCCAGTAAATACACAATTGGCAGCTCTGCCAATGCAGCCCAGTTCTTTTCACAAATGAGAGCAGGTTCACACTGAGCACATGACAGACGTGAAAGAGTCTAGAGAAGGCATGGTGAATGTTATGCAGCTTACAATATCATCTAGTATGACTGGTTTGACGATGGGTCAGTGAAAGTCCAGGGAAGCAAAATTTGGTGGGTCGCACAGACCTTTACGTGCTAAGCAATGGTACCATGATGGCTATTAGGTACTGGGAGAATATCCTCAAAGCCATTGCAGACCTTATGCTGGTGCAGTGGGCTCCAGGTTCCTACTGGTGCAGGACAATGCCCGGCTTCATGTGGCCAGAGTGTGTAGGCAGAGCCTAGATGACAAAGGCATTGATGCCATTGACTGGCCTGCACATTTGTGAGGTCTGAATCCGAGAACCTATGGGACGTTACGTATCAGTGCATCCAATGCCACCAAGTAGTGCCACAGATTGTCCAGGAGTTTACCCATTCACTGATTCAGGTCTGGGAGGAGATCTCCCAGGACCATCAGCCATCGCATCAGTAGCATGTCAAGACGTTGTTGGGAGTGCATATAGGCACATGGGGACCATACATACTACTGAATAAAATTATGAGCTGCTGTGATGAAATTCATGCAAGTTGGATCAGCCTGTGATTTCAATTTTGACCTTGATTTTTTGCTGTGATATTGAATCCAGCTCTCAATATCTAGGTGACTTTGGTTTACATTGACCATTGCTTCATAATTTTGTTCTCAACAAACTACACAGTATTACTCAGTAAAGATATTACACTTTAATATTTCGTACATCAAGATCTTATGTGTGATTTAAGTGTTCCCTTAGTTTTATTGAGCAGTGTATTTGCACACTTGGTACAAGCTGGTTAGCACCTTGGTGTAGCCAAAGGTCTTAAGTATGCCACTGTGCTCTGTGAGGGTTATTCCATACACATTGTTTTATTTAAAATGGGTATTTACTGAAGCCACACAAACCAGCTGACAGGGTGAATCTGACTGGAGTCAAGTGGAAGATGGCTCAGGCAGGCTATTTAAACTTGCAGATGAGCCCTGTTTGGTGATGATCAATATATGGCAAAGGGCCACCAGTCTGAAGAAGCCTTGAGTGATTAGAATAGGTGCTATGTAGGTCTTGGAAGAGCACATCTCAGATGGCAGTAGCTCATATTTAGAAAGTTTCATAAAATGCTTAATCAATATGCTAATCTTATGAGTATTTATAATGGAGGGGAACCATCGAGAAGACAAATACCACCTTACACTCCACCAAACTGGGTGTACATTCATCAGCATTACCCACTGAATAACTGAGCCATGAGCCATTTGCTTCGTTTAAACAGCAGAGGAGGTTTAATGGAAGTCAACAAGTTGCTTCACTCTTTCTACTAATTAAAAACATTGATAGTAGTTTTTTCAAAAACATGGAAAGCAGCTTGGATGTTATACAGCCCTTTAGTTTACTCATATTCCTGAGTTACTAAAGGCTACTTCCACAAAAGAAACAAGTTTAAAAAAAATGTGTACAAGGTGCAATATTCAGGCATGTTTGTAGACTTAATGGTTTTGAAATTTGAAGGATTTTTAAAATATTTTTCTAGTGAATTCAAAGAGTTAGTTACCACATTTTGCTTATGAAATATTTTTGCAAAAGTAAGCCATATTAAAAAATAAAAGTGGTAACAGAATGAAATTTCATGTGTTAGTAGGATACATTAAATACATGTTTTTAATAGCATATTAAAATATAGTTCAAAATAAATGACAGGCTTATAGAGGCTGAAAGGTCTCATAGATAGAAGATTTCACCTTAGGTGATTAAAAAATTGCATTGTTTGATGTCCTATTGTTAGCTGATAGTTGTGGAGTGTGTGTGGCAAACTTTAATTTAAATTTCTTAAACATACATTTTTTTTTTCAAAGAGGAACCAGAAGCATCTTTAAAATCTCTGCTAAAGTCTCAAAACAAAAAATTTTAATTGTCAGCTGCTAAGACCTTGATAGTGGATGAGTTGCACTTTTCTAATAAACCAAAGTGTCAGTGTGGGTGATCTTGCGGTCTTGTATGCATGTTATCATCCAGCTGACATTCAGAATGACCACCAGAGGGTGAAATGGAGGTGACTGCCAGCATTCTTTATAATTGAGCACCACAGCACCCCTGTTGCTTTTGAAATTAAAAGGAGTTGGCTGGTTCCGAGCGTCAACTGGAAGACTGCATACATACAAGACCGCAAGACAAACACATTACTGAGTCTTTATTGTTGTTAATTTATTTTTAAAGTTGTGTTGTGTTTTTTTTTTATATTATTCTCAAACAATTAAAAAAAAAAAAACTTTATTTTCCAACCCGGGCAACGTTGGGTATTTCACCTAGTGTGTGTGTGTGTATTATATATATATATATATATATATAAAGGAGTTATATAGGAATAATGTATTTTTTTCTTTTTAACAATATTTTCATCTTGATTTTTATTCTACTTTTCTAGGTGTTCTTATTGTCTAATTAATCCATTATTTACTAATTAGTGGATCTGATGCTAAAGTACTTGCAGGCTTTGATTATTCAGTGTTGTTGGCCAGCGTGTCAGCTCTGCTCATTTTTAATTGTCATTAATAAGATACAACAAAGGGGAAAAACTGCACAGAGAAAGGGCTAAGTATAATGAAATCAACAAAAGAGAGTTAAGCATTTAAATCTACAGCAAAAGCAGAATTATTTCTAAATGTCTTATAAATGTAAAAATCATGCTGCTGTACTTTTCTGAATGTAGAACAAAAGAAAATAATACCAGCTAATTAAATGAGATCAGTGCTATCAGGTGTTGTCACCGATTAGGAATCTGGTTGGAACAAAAACCTGCAGTCACAGGGGGTCCCTAGGACCAAGGTTGGGAAACACTGCTTTACAGCCTTAAATGAAAACACACAAACCAATATTTCTTCCAGCTTTACTTACTCAATGCAATCTATAACATCCAAATACTGAGATTAATAAAGGATCACCCCCCTCCTAAACTCAATCAGGTATAAGTTACCACCATTTCCATTGTAGATCATGGTTATTGGGTTCTACCTGTGATCAAATGTAATCAGTGTAATTACTGAAGCATAAAAACTGCGATTTCTGGAGCATTCCCTTGCTTGGTAGTGCAACTGACAGCAAAAAACTGACTATGGGTGGCAAGCCACTTTCAAAAGATCTCAGGGATAGAGTTGTGGACAGACATAAGGCAGGAGAAAGCTACAAAAAAATCTCAAAGGCTTCATCAACCCCAAAGAGCAAAATCAATAATAAAGTAGCAGCAAGTGTTTGGTACTACTAGGACCCTCCCTGGTTGGAACAGCAAGGAGGAAACTGGTAAGAGAGGCTACCAAGAGGCCAATGGCCACTTTGAAGGAGTTGCAGGATTTTATGACAAAGAGTGGTCATTGTGTGCATGTGACAAAAATTTCACAAGCGCTCCACAATTGTGGCTTGTTCAGGAGGGTCGCAATTAAAAAGCCACTTCTCGAGAAAGGCCATATTAAGGCTCATTTGAGCTTTGCCAGAATGCACCTTGAAGATTCTGATGCCTGTGGAAGTGGAAAAAGGTCTTATGGTCAGATGAGACCAAAATTGAACTATTTGGCCTCAATACCAAACGGAACCCCTGGCAGAAATCCAATGCAGCTCACCATCCACAACACACCATACCTACAGTAAAGCATGGAGGTGGCAGCATCCTGTTGTGGGGGTGTTTCTCTGCCATAGGGCCTGGGGCTCTTGTTAGGGCAGAAGGAAAAATGTATGGCGCAAAATACCGTCAAATTCTTGAAGGAAACCTGCTACCTTCTGCCAGAAAGTTGAAGATGGGCAGAATGTTCACCTTTCAACACAACAACAAAATGTAGGAAGGACAGTCCTTCCGTGTGTATAAACTGTTAACATTTGAATATGATGATTGCATATAGTGCTGAATTGACCTTTCTGTACTATTTTATCCTCTGGATGTCTTGGAGTACAAAAGAAACAGCACCATACAGCAACGTGGAGAAAAACAGGGGGGAAAAAAAAGAAAACATGCCAAACACATGGTCAGTGATTACAACTGCAAGATGTTATGCAAATTAATATGCATAATATGAATAATGTTGCATCCGTGCCACAATGTTTTCCGAAATGTACTATACAGGTCATAAAATGAGTTATTCCAAGTATCATATATACCTATGTCTTTTATCCATACAGATCAGAGAATGTCCAGTTCCATTGCCTCAAAACACCACTCACATCTACAGTTATTCCCTGTTTCAGATAAAAAGTAACAGTGTCAGATCCCTGAGTGGGGGGGGGGCCCTAGTATGCATCGTGATCATGATTGTGAGAAAAAAAAAAAAAAAAAAAAAAAAAAAGATAACCTTTACAAGTACTATAAATGTACAGCGGCTGTTACAGACACAAAACAAATATATCCGTTTACTGTATAATATTAACAATAAGAGCAGCTCACTACTGAAAATGGTAAATATAGGAGGCAGTCGGGATCAAAACAAGGACTCTTTATTACAAGTCAACAAATCTTACCGCTACTCCACGGTATTGTCCTTGAACCTTTTGTGAAAGTGTTTATTTGATCTTTGGACTTCAGGCTTCACATATGTAGTTTATGCCTACATTTTGTCATTTATTACTAAAATATGAAAAACGTTTCAGTTTTAACATTGTGTTTACACAGATTATTGTGGAAACGGAACACACATGAAATGCATGTGTTCCAAATAACGATCCATTATTTCCACTCTAAAACTCCAGCACTTCATTACCAGATAATCAATCAAGGCATGAGCTGGGAGAACTCTGTACACGTTCTGCGGCGGTGGGGGGATGGAATAGCAGGCTGCTTCCTGCTTGTCTTTATCGGCACATTTACAGGACAAAAGATGCTGACGGAGAGGTGCGAACGGATTTAAGGTGGACCAGATTTACGAGTTTTCTTGTAGGCTCTGGTAATTCTAGTGTTAATTTGCAATGCAGACACTTCTAAAGGTAGCTATCAAGCTGAAGCTGATGCAGCACACAACTCAGCAGGTGTTTCATCATTTTGCCATCAGGTACGGCTGTCAAATGAGTAAATGATGATGCCAAATATACAAGTAAAAGCTAAATATACAAGTACAAGCAACCTCTCCCAAGGAAAATTTGAAACAATAAACTAAACCATAAGTCGCAAATATTTATCTTCTTTATGACAGACCAGCTTGAAAATTCACTAATGCGTTTCAATAGCAGTTTTTTCACTTTATATTTCAAACCTTTTTACAGTTTGCTATATTTGAGACATCTCAATGAAAACTGAACAGTCCTAAAAATGTATTTAAGAAAATGTTTTAAATTTCCAAAAGATCGTTGTTGGAAAACTTATTTGACAGACATGACAATGACAGCAGGTGAACGCCATGTATAAAACCACAAAAAAAATCCAAACACCTCTTGCAATACAGGGAGCTGTCTACTTACGACCATGTTCGGTTCCGACACTCACAAATCAATCTGGATGTAAGAAGGACAGGTATATGTATTCAAACCTGATCATATGTACAGTATAGTATTATACTGTAATATAATAAGTCTTGTTTTTTTAATCCTTTTTTATTAATGATTCTTAGTACATTGTGTAGATTTTCCACCTTTTTTTTGTAATTTTTATTTTTTATTTATTATTTTGTTTCGTTACTACTATTGCTCGCATGGGTGCAGATCCTTTAACAGTTTCAAAAATTCTTTGAGTTATGTTACGTCATCAGTGTGAGCCTCTCCCAATGTTCACTGTGTTAACGGTGAGAGCAGGAATTGTACTGGCAGAGTTTGAGCACTCCATATTTTCTGTTTTAACATTTCAGCCTGTTAATAATGAAAATGAACAGATAAGAGTTCGTTGTGATTTTGTTACCCCTTAATGGTGGTTCGTATGAAACGGCACATCGCGAGTCACAATGCTGAAGCTTCTTAGAGGTTACATGGATTCAAAACCAGAGGGCAGCAGTACAGCACATGCAGTGAACACTGGTTACGATGGGATTGACTTAAAGTCACATGCGATAATATTTGCTTTCCTCCCTCATACTGCTTGATCACCTTCATTTTTTTGTTGAGATCAATTGTCTTTATTTCCTGTAATTGTAAGACAAATGTAACTGAATGTAGTCAACCGGTGCAGACAATAAACTGAGATCAAGATTACAACATATGGAGCTGGCGTGGTGAAAACTGTAATTTGTCCGTGATATACGGTAAGAGTTATGAGTCAAATGGTCACAAGTTATATAGGTCATAACTTGACAACTACCTGTATTGAAAAAGGTTGTTTTAAAAAATGCATTATTTAGGTTGGCTATTAAACTCAAACTCTTGCCACACAATGCCCTACTCTCATAAAGGCACAAACAATTCCAAACAGTCATTCTCTATGCATGCAGGAATTTCCACTATTTTCTCTCATAAAATCAGAAAAATATTTGTCAATTAGATGATTTCAGTTTGATGAGCTAAAAGCTGGCAGACGCTGATTTGTAACCAACTGACCTGTGCTTCACTACTTTACACAACTTGAAACTCTGCTGTAACATGCTCTATATTCACCCTGGGCAAGCCACAAACTTTAAATGTACACTACAGACTCAATACATTGAAGGCCAATGTGTGACAGTGACAAAGTATGGAAAAGCCAAAAATAAAGTTACATAGTAATGATGAAGCATGCATGAAATTATGTGCAATTAATTAAAACACATTTTACTCATATCTGTTTGACATTTAAAACCTGAACATCAGACAGCATGTTACAAAAATGAATAAATGGCAACTCATACGAAGCCAGTTAATGGAATATTCCATCCAAAAATGTGTTTTTTTTTTTTCCAAATATAAACACTAGAATCTCTGAATCCTACGAAAAAGTCGTAATCCCGGGCCACTTTAAATTCCTTCGCACCTCTTCATAAGTGTCTTTGTTTTGCAAATGTGACAAGCAGCCTGCTAGCCCCCCATCCCCAAAACCCACCCAACCCCCACTGGCGCAACTGAAGTTCTCCCAGTTTAAGTCTGCTTATCTGGGTGTGAGGTTCCTGGAGATGTACAAGGTAAACAATATATCGTTATTTGGAATACATGCATTTCATGTATGTTCCGTGTCTACCACGATCTTGGTAAATGCAAGATGACAGGAAATGCAAGGCAAGAAATGCTGTACACATAACTAAAGCAGAAATTTTTCCTGGGATTATGACTTTTCTTTTAGTGTTCAGGGATTTTTGTGTTAAATGTTACTTACCCAGTGTGGTTTGTAGTGAGGGGCGAGAAATTTTAAATCTCATGTCTTTGATTTGAATTTGCTTGCGTTATAGAAAAAGAAAATTGTCTGACACTTTTTCGTCAGTAACTTTGTCGATTTTTATTAATATTATGCTAATTTACATGCTCTGCAATGCGCTGAGAGCATGCTTTATGCAAATGAAGGACGTAGCATAAGTGACTGACGGGCCACGTAAACAGCACCACTAATCAACAGGGTGGACAAACCACTGAAGAGATGTGATCATGTTTTGAAATGAAAAGAAAGAGTTTGACAAAGCTCAAAGAACGTGCACAGCTCAATGGTTAGCAAGCACTGCTTTTTGCTGCTGACTATTGGCACTCTTAAATGCCGACCGGCTGTCATCTTGGTAATCTGTTTCACTCCATCGACCTCCTAGCATAAAGTAGTGCAACACCACTAAGCACTGTTACATGAATGACAAGGGGTGGGAGCGTGGTGGGTGGGTGTTGGACAACTATGAAGTGTCAAGCACAGCCAAGCACAAACACATAAACGACAATCTAGGCAGAAGGTTAACATATGGAGTTTCAGGAGCCAGGGGTTCATTCCAAAAGAGTGAAAGGCACAAAAACAGCTGTACTGCTCTTCTAAACAGCTGAGTGGTTGGGGGACTGAGTTATGTGATAACAGCTGTGCAGTAGCTTAAAAGCCAACGTAGCGCAGCTTAGACAGAACATAGATGGTTACTTATTTCAATCGTAATGAATATACTTTCCTTGAAACTTGTTTTCCCAATGACCATCAGCAAAAGCAAAGTCACTTACTAAAAGCAGAAACTGATCTAAGGCAGGAATGTTTTATCCATAGGCAATTGTATATAGCATGATCAAGAGTAAGCAGCTGCAGTAACCTAATATACGTCATATTTGGCTGATGCCTTTATCCAAGTCAACTTGCAACATCTGGAATACAATTGGTTACATTTCTTTTGTTTCGCCAGTTGGAGAACAGGCAGATAAGGTGACTTGCTCATAGGTGCACACTGCCAGTAGCAGGATTTGAACCTACAACCTCTAATTTTGAAGCCCTAAATCCAAAGCCTTAACCACAACACCACACAATTTGTCAATAATATTAGCTCTTGGTGTTTATATTAAAAAAAGAAACCAGAAAAGCAAAAGCACTTAGTTATTTAGTACTTCTGATACACCTAATTAACGAATGGCACTATAACGGAGCCCTCATTGTCTTATGAAAGTTAGTACTTTTCTTTATAAAAGTACTGCTCTATTGATATACACCAAAACCAACAGAAATTGTCCCGAGATGTTGCACCGAATGCTATTGTGTCATTAGCAAGAGGTGGTACTCTGGCATCACACCTTCCCAGAAAATTGAAATAGAAGTCTCTTATTTAATGAAATTCAAGAAATGATGAGAATGAATGCTTGTGTGCAATCAAAACGATAATAAATAATAATTTTGCTCGATTTGGATTTTGTGTGAATAACTGGGAAGGAATAGTATGGTCACAAAATGAAAATTTTCAGGAGACTGCATTTAAATTACAGTTTTGTCACTCTCTGTATGGTGTCAATGTGAGTGTTTTTCCAGGTACTCTGATTTTACTCTAACATCTCAAATGCATGTGTTAGGCTAATTGCCAACTTTAAACTGAACTGGCTCCTTGTGACCTTGAGTACGAATAGGTACTTTTAACACAGCTGTTACATGCAATCTACTCCCATTTTAACCATTAGATTCATTCCATTTAATGTTACAACTAAACAAACAATTAAAAATAATGCAAAAAGAACAATCTCAACAAAGATGAAAACTCTTATCCTGAATTAACTGTCATTTCATTTTACTAGCATATATTTCTGGGAGTCATGCAAATTAGGAATTTCACTGTACTGTGTACATCTAACAAGTTTGAACATGAACTACAATATGTTAATTTGCACTGACTATGTTTTATCATATACATAAAGAATAAACCCAAAGCTTTTAAAGCAACACATCAGATGTGCTATGCACTTTTAAGGAAAAATTACACTTAACGACAATCTGTCATGTCCTGCCCAAAGAGTACAGTACATTTAACTGCTACTAAGGTTTCCAATATTCACATTTTATACTGTGTAAATAATAAATTTCTTTGCAAATGTTTAAAAAAAAAATAAGAATGTTTAATGAATATAAATGTGACATATAAGAGAAAAAATATTTTATAAAATTAGAACATATATTATTTATTCACATAAAACTCACTTACCGAATTGGGATAGTTCAGGTAACAGATCTGACAAGGCATGTCCTGTGCAGAGGATCTTGTATTCATTTGACGTGTTCGAGACTTTTTACTAGGATTTATAACATGACATTCTGAAAAAAGCTTCTCCAAATTTCCATCAAAGTACCTAAGAAAATAATGAAAGTAACACAATCAAACACTCTATAACAATTTTTTGATTATTTTGCCAAAAGAGAGAATACAGTAGAAATGTTACATACATATATATACACATATATAATATAATATAATA
>JANRMT010062828.1:4724501-4783070 GCA_026402145.1 Polypterus bichir lapradei | reverse complement strand
TGGTTGGGCCACCCTTAGCAGCAATAACTGCAATCAAGCGTTTGCGATAACTTGCAATGAGTCTTTTACAGCGCTCTGGAGGAATTTTGGCCCACTCATCTTTGCAGAATTGTTGTAATTCAGCTTTATTTGAGGGTTTTCTAGCATGAACCGCCTTTTTAAGGTCATGCCATAGCATCTCAATTGGATTCAGGTCAGGACTTTGACTAGGCCACTCCAAAGTCTTCATTTTGTTTTTCTTCAGCCATTCAGAGGTGGATTTGCTGGTGTGTTTTGGGTCATTGTCCTGTTGCAGCACCCAAGATCGCTTCAGCTTGAGTTGACGAACAGATGGCCGGACATTCTCCTTCAGGATTTTTTGGTAGACCGTAGAATTCATGGTTCCATCTATCACAGCAAGCCTTCCAGGTCCTGAAGCAGCAAAACAACCCCAGACCATCACACTACCACCACCATATTTTACTGTTGGTATGATGATCTTTTTCTGAAATGCTGTGTTCCTTTTACGCCAGATGTAACGGGACATTTGCCTTCCAAAAAGTTCAACTTTTGTCTCATCAGTCCACAAGGTATTTTCCCAAAAGTCTTGGCAATCATTGAGATGTTTCTTAGCAAAATTGAGACAAGCCCTAATGTTCTTTTTGCTTAACAGTGGTTTGCGTCTTGGAAATCTGCCATGCAGGCCGTTTTTGCCCAGTCTCTTTCTTATGGTGGAGTTGTGAACACTGACCTTAATTGAGGCAAGTGAGGCCTGCAGTTCTTTAGACGTTGTCCTGGGGTCTTTTGTGACCTCTCGGATGAGTCGTCTCTGCGCTCTTGGGGTAATTTTGGTCGGCCGGCCACTCCTGGGAAGGTTCACCACTGTTCCATGTTTTTGCCATTTGTGGATAATGGCTCTCACTGTGGTTCGCTGGAGTCCCAAAGCGTTAGAAATGGCTTTATAACCTTTACCAGACTGATAGATCTCAATTACTTCTGTTCTCATTTGTTCCTGAATTTCTTTGGATCTTGGCATGATGTCTAGCATTTCAGGTGCTTTTGGTCTACTTCTCTGTGTCAGGCAGCTCCTATTTAAGTGATTTCTTGATTGAAACAGGTGTGGCAGTAATCAGGCCTGGGGGTGGCTACGGAAATTGAACTCCGGTGTGATACACCACAGTTAGGTTATTTTTTAACAAGGGGGCAATTACTTTTTCACACAGAGCCATGTAGGTTTGGATTTTTGTACCTCCCTAAATAATAAAAACCATCATTTAAAAACTGCATTTTGTGTTTACTTGTGTTATATTTGACTAATGGTTACATGTGTTTGATGATCAGAAACATTTTGTGTGACAAACATGCAAAAGAATAAGAAATCAGAAAGGGGGCAAATAGTTTTTCACACCACTGTATGATTAAATTTCATTAACTGTATTCCTATCGTTACCATAGTATAAATCATGTCAAAACATGCTTTGTTATGGATAACAATTTTTTATATTTATATTACACTTTTCTTACTACTCAAAGCACTTTACATAGCGAGTGGGGAGACACTTCAACCAAGAGACCATTTAAAAGTGAAAGGATGGATAATTACACAATTTAAGCAACATTATGACAAAATAAATGGAAAGTAAGTTTTCAAATACTAGAAGAACTTTTTCAGTGAATTAAATATAGAAGACATTCAGCAAACAGCGAGAACTGCAGGGAGGAAACAGTATCTTAACCAAGTCAGAGAATTTACCATGCTGAAATCACATATAAAAGCAGTCATTTCTTTTCAGGAAAACTAACATAAGGATTGAAAAAGTGAGAAACCACAGTAACACTTAACGATTTATTATACTACTCAGCCTGCAAGATCTAAAAAAATGCTGATACAATTAAATGATACATTTAATGAAATTTACAGCTTGGAAAAACAAATGTATAGTGATGCAGCAGGTTACTCTTTTCAAATAACAGCAATTGCCACCACTTAAAAAAAATTGTCTAAACTTTTCAGCAGCTTGTTGATCACAAGTGATAACTTGAATAGTCCAACAATACTCCTGTCACAAATATTCAAGTGCTCCTCCTTAGAAAATGAATGCCATCAAAATCAGAGGGCTGTACTCCATTACAAACAGATCTTGCATTATGTAGTCACAGAAAGAGCATAAGAGGAATCTCAGAAGAAATAAGATGATTACCATTAACCAGTATGTACTCTGGGCTCTCAACAGGTATACTGGAGATTATGAAAATGCTCCTTAATATTAGTCCAAACAATGCAGAGTGTAAATATGCTTTTACAGGCCTATATCTCATTTTAAATAAATTGAGGGCCTATTTAAATTGTCCAAGATGCAATGATCACTGAATGTGGTCATCTAAAAATACATTACACTGTAAAGGACATATTGCACCTCAGAATAACATTGAAGGTCAAACTGATGATGTTTTTAACAGGCAAACTAATTTTGGGGGTCTAAATTGAGTCTGAGAACAAATTTTTTTTTTTTTTAGTAATGAAGCATTTCAGGTCATTTTTGATAAAATATTTTGTGTACATTGGAACACCACCATACATTAACACAAACAATCTTGTAAAAATGATCTAGTTATTAAAATATTCTCTTCCAAGATGTTGATTGTGTTTATATTGTGGTAGAAGAGTGTACCGGTGTACAACAAAACTTTACAAACACTACTGTAAAAAGCTGGAAAGAACCCAGAAACGTATACCTAGACTACAAGGTTTTCAAGGTTTTTTGTTTTATTAAAATTAGATTTAGCAAATCAGAACTAACAAGGATAAAATCTAACAAGTAGTTAATTCCCTTTATCAGGCGCATGACAATCAGGCACCAGTTCAATCACAGACAAGAACAGAAAGGGAACATGCTGCACGACATACCATGAAAGACACTTGACTATTCACAAGATGACACTGGGGTTAGGATATAGCAGACAAGTCATTGTAAATAAAAATATATTTAAATAAGTCCACGATCCAAAAGCAGAATCAAAAATATAGACAAATAGGTTAATCACAGGGAAGAAAAACGAACAAGGCAAAATTGTCCATAAGAACTAGGCTAAAGCTGAATCCTAAAACAAACAAAAGTAGTGATATTCCAATTGATTGGCCGACTTTCACTTCAAAAGACTCAGTGATCAGTAAATTGCCTAATCATAAAAACTGATTTTTTCCAGCATTTACATTTCTAAGCTTTATGGGATATTATTTGTAGTGCTCCTTTATGTAAGGCTTTATAGTAGTTGAGATTGTGCAGATTTTTTTGTTGATGCAAACTTCCTGTAAACAGAGAGCAGTATGACCGACTTTAACAGAGAGAGAGATGAATGGAATATTAGTCTTTAAATTAAATAAAGTGGAGTAATAAACTGCAAAAAAGGAATCAGAAGAGGCATTCTGTGTAATTGGACAAATGGCAAGAAAAGTTACTTTAATGAATTCACTGAATATCAGGGCTGTGGAGTCGGTAGATAAATCCTTCAACTCCGACTCCTTAGTTTCCGGTACTTCTGACTACGACTTCCTGACTCCAACTCCTCTGTATTTAATACGCTAATGTACTTTCCATGTTGATTGAAGGAATGCAACATATACATCATTTAACCACAGAACTACTTGTCTAGGAAGCCACTTTAAACAAAACACAAAAAAATGAAAACAATAAGGTTTTATTTATTGTTTTTATAAAGTGGCTATAAAGTAGTGGCATGCATAAAAATCAGGAACAGGAACTTTACCAGTTCAAAAATATAAACCACATTCTTTGGTAGTTTAAATACAAAAACAAAGCTTAACTACATGAACAAAAAATAAAAACAAAAGTTGGAAAACCTGAAACAGTTTATATATTAAACTTGGAATATAGCTGTAGAACAGAATAGCCGTTAACTGCAATCCAAAATTAACTCAATGTAGTGTTCTAATAAACAGAATTGCTTCTGCCACATCGTCTTTCATAGAACCTGTTGAATATGACTTGATTATTTTTAGACCTGAAAATAGTCTTTCAACATTGACTTGGGTGGGTGGCATTGTTGTTACAGTTCTAGCCACATCACTAATAATCTCTGGATAAAAAAGGATGGCTTCTTCTACAGTCAGTTTCGATGAGTGATCATACTTTTCAACTTATTTTTATTGTTTAAAAAACTCCTGCGGGAATCTCTTTATTTGGACACTTACTGGTTGTTTATCTTTCACACACAGGCGACGTCGCTTTACTTTTGAAACTTCCATTTTGTCCAAGTAGGAATCAAAGTCTAATTCTTCATTTGAAGAGGATGATACCGAGTTACCAGTGCTTATAGCTTCATCCAGTGGTGATGTTTCAGGTAGTAGTAATCCCTTTATACGAACTGCTACATCATAGAGTGCCTTTTTTCCATTAGCAATCTGGTCACTGCTCAACAAAATTTGGCCCACTGGATCAACATAAATAGCAGCTAACAAGATTTAATTATCCAGTAAGAGGCTCTCTTTTTTCTTCATTGAATTTATTAGGACTCGAAGTCGGTACATTTTTACCGACTCTTTTAGACCTTTTTATTTTTTTCTTAAATGAATACAACACAAGCTCATGCACCGTTTAAACTCAGACAGTGTTTTAAGTACAGCAGCTCACAGTTTCAATTAGAAAAATAAGAGAAAGAAGAAATTGAAATTGCTGCTTAGTAAACAATAGGCATGCTAAATTTACCTATTATACTTGTAAACTTGCTAAGCATGTTAGACCTGTATCTTTTTCATAAACATTTTATGGCCATCTGATGAAGATGTGTGGTTTTATTTCAAGTTTGTATTATGCTTATTATGTGTTTCATATACATTTTGGTTATAAACAAGTACTTCATAATTAACAATGTAATCCATATTTAAAATTACACCTCAAGAATTAGGAATATGTAGCTGGTATATAGGTGGGACCCATGTAAAAATAGTAAATGTTTATTTAAACAAGTAATTTTGTTTATAGACAAGAACATTACAGAAGAAATTAAACAATATGAGAGCTTATAATTATGAGCTGCATTTTATTTTCTTTAATGTTATGTATTATGAACATTTTCTCTACATAATTTTTAGTTAAAAAGTACAGCGGGGAAAAGAAGTATTGAACATAAACGTTTTTCTCAGTAAATAGATTTCTAATTAGGCTACCAACATGAAACTTTCACCAGATGACAAACCATGCAATCAACACATACAAAGAAACCAAAGCAAACAGGTCCATAAATTATGTGTAATAAAGTGGCATGACACAGGGAATAAGTATTCAACATGCTTACTGAAATTTATTTAATACTTAGTAGAAAAGCCGTTGTTGGTAATGACAGCTTCAAGACACCTTCTGTAAGGAGAAACTAGTCATATGCATTGCTCAGTTGTGATTTTGGCCCATTCTTCCACACAAACTGTCTTCAAATCTTGCAAGTTCTGGGGGCCTCTTCTATGAACTGTGATCTCCATTTCTTTCCATAGATTTTCAATTGGATTCAAGTCGGTTGACTAACTGGGCCTTTCTAGCAACTGTATTGGTTTCTCTGAAACCAATTGAGAGTTACCTTGGCTGTGTGTCTGGTATCATAGTCTGTCTGAAATGTCCACCCTTGTTTCATCTTCAGTATCCTGGTAGATGGCAGCTGATTCTTCTCAAGAATGTCCTGGTACATTTCTCCATTCATCCTTCCTTCAATTTTATGAAGTCTGCCAGTACAATATGCTGTAAAACAGCCCACACCATGATGTTCTCACCTCCAAACTTCACTGTTGGTATGGTGTTTTTGGGGTGATGTGCCGTTCCATTTCTCCTCCAAACATGGTGTGTGCAATGAAATCTAAAGAGTTCAATTTTGGTCTCATGTAACCAGACTACAGGTGCTGGTCATAAAATTAGAATATCATGACAAAGTTGATTTATTTCAGTAATTCCATTCAAAAAGTGAAACTTGTACATTAGATTCATTCATTACACACAGACTGATGTATTTCAAATGTTTGTTTATTTTAATTTTGATGATTATAACTGACAACTAATGAAAGTCCCAAATTCAGTATCTCGGAAAATTAGAATATCAATTAACACCAATGCAAAAAAGGATTTTTAGAAATGTTGGCCAACTGAAAGGTATGAACATGAAAAGTATGAGCATGTACAGCACTCAATATTTAGTTGGGGCTCCTTTGGCCTGGATCACTGCAGCAATGCGGCGTGGCATGGAGTCGATCAGTCTGTGGCACTGCTCAGGTGTTATGAGAGCCCATGTTGCTCTGATAGTGGCCTTCAGCTCTTCTGAATTGTTGGGTCTGGCGTATTGCATCTTCCTCTTCACAATACCCCATAGATTTTCTATGGGGTTAAGGTCAGGCGAGTTTGTTGGCCAATCAAGAATAGGGATACCATGGTCCTTAAACCAGGTACTGGTAGCATTGGCACTGTGTGCAGGTGCCAGGTCCTGTTGGAAAATGAAACCTGCATCTCCATAAAGTTTGTCAGCAGCAGGAAGCATGAGGTGCTCTAAAACTTCCTGGTAGACGGCTGCATTGACCTTGGACCTCAGAAAACACAATGGACCAACACCAGCAGGTGACATGGCGCCCCAAACCATCACTGACTGTGGAAACTTTACACTGGACCTCAAGCAACGTGGATTCTGTGCCTCGCCTCTCTTCCTCCAGCCTCTGGGAACTTGATTTCCAAAGGAAATGCAAAATTTACTTTCATCAGAGAACATAACTTTAGACCACTCAGCAGCAGTCCAGCCCTTTTCGTCTTTAGCCCAGGCGAGATGCTTCTGACGCTGTCTCTTGTTCAAGAGTGGCTTGACACAAGAAATGCAACAGCTGAAACCCATGTCTTGCATACGTCTGTACGTGGTGGTTCTTGAAGCACTTACTCCAGCTGCAGTCCACTCTTTGTGAATCTCCCCCACAGTTTTGAATGGGTTTTGTTTCACAATCCTCTCCAGGGTGCGGTTATCCCTATTGCTTGTACACTTTTTTCTACCACATCTTGTCCTTCCCTTCGCCTCTCTATTAATGTGCTTGGACACAGAGCTCTGTGAACAGCCAGCCTCTTTAGCAATGACCTTTTGTGTCTTGCCCTCCTTGTGCAAGGTGTCAATGGTCGTCTTTTGGACAACGCTCAAGTCAGCAGTCTTCCCCATGATTGTGTAGCCTACAGAACTAGACTGAGAGACAATTTAAAGGCTTTTGCAGGTGTTTTGAGTTAATTAGCTGATTAGAGTGTGGCATCAGGTGTCTTCAATATTGAACCTTTTCACAATATTTCAATTTTCCGAGATACTGAGTTTGGGACTTTCATTAGTTGTCAGTTATAATCATCAAAATTAAAAGAAATAAACATTTGAAATACATCAGTCTGTGTGTAATGAATGAATCTAATATACAAGTTTTACTTTTTGAATGGAATTACTGAAATAAATCAACTTTGTCATGATATTCTAATTTTATGACCAGCACCTGTATATTCTCCCAGTATTTCATTGGCTTCTCCAAATGTTGTGCAGCAAACTTTAAACAAGCTTCAACATGTTTTTTCTTCAGCGGTAGAGTCTTGCACTGTGAGCATGCATAGAGGCCATGGCAGACGAGTGCATTACTAATGGGTTTTCTTTGAAACAACTGTACCTGCTAATCCCAGGTCTTTCTGAAGCTCTCTGCAAGTGGTCCTTGGCTCTTGGACAACTCTTCTGATTATTCTTTTGACTCCTCTGTCAGAAATCTTGCAAGGAGCACCTGGTTGTGGCCAGTTTATGGTGAAATGATGTTCTTTCCACTTCCGGATTATGGCCCCAATGGTGCCCACTGGAAAATTGAGAAGTTTAGAAATACGTCTGTAACCATTGCCATCAGCATGTTTTACAACAGTAAGGTTGTGAAGGTCTTGAGAGTTCTTTGCTTTTACTAGGGCTGCAATGATTAGTTGACGTAGTCGACTACAAAAAATTGTCGACACGTCAAACAGAAACTTCAATAGACACTCCAGTCACAAAGAGCCACACTGGTTTTTGTAACTGCAATGCACTACATGAACGTCTGGGGGCAGTATCGTTTGTTATTGTTTGTCAAGACTGCACACAGTCTTACCAACAAAGAACAACGTTTGAGGAGAAGAAGAATGTAGAGGAAAATAAACGTGGTTGCAATGGCGAGTCGGATAGAGGAGGAGGAAGGAGATGGAAACAAATTGAGACAGAAACTTTCTAAAGTGTGGGAAAAAAATTTGAATGCAGATTATGCAAAGCCAAGCTTTCTTTTCAAGGCTACACCACCGCGATGCATGAGCATCTGAAACGCAAGTACCCTGCAGCTGTGATGCCGCCGTCTCTTGAGGGGCAAGTTTTAGAGAGTAAAGTTAGGGTCACGTGTTAACGTTGATGTTTGTACTATAATGTGTATATCAAGGTTTCGACAATGATAGTTAACCCTTAAACACATACATACTTGGGGGTTAACGCACCCCTGGACGCCAAATACTTTTTAGCTGCACTTTTTAAGTAAATATCACAATTTACAAAGAAAATGTGAAATTTTAATGGAACACTTTTTCATGCAAAGAGCATCACAATTACTACAACACTGTTCATTTTACACACTGCAAATGAACTTTAAAAACAATAAAATAAACTACTGCAACAATCTATTATTATATGTTCAAGGTGCAACTGAAGTCATTGATGAAATTCAGTAAATCACCGAGCCAACTGCACTTGAACTGGCAACACACAATCACAAAGATGTAAACGCTGAAGATTGCAGGCTTGTCTAGTGCAGGAGCTGAATCCCAGAGATAGTGCTGCTGCAGTTCTGCCTTGGCCGGCAGTGCTCATGAGCTGGCTGCTCAACGAATGTACAGCACTGACTGATCAGCTCCGGCATGCTGCCAAATTGCTCTGTGAAGCCAAGGATTCAATGAACGTACGTCTCAGAGTATACTCAGCTCCAGTGTGCTGGCAAACTGCACTGAGAAACAACTTTAGTCGGTTGCAGAGTTCAATGAATGTACGTCGCCGCATATACTTAAATTCGGCATGCTTCCAAATTGCACTGGAAACCGACTCTAGTTGGTTGCGGCAGTTTAAGAGTTAAGTGAACATAATTTCAGTTATGTTTGCTAATGTGTTTGGAGCTATAGTAAACAAGTGAATAGGAGTAGCTGAGCCGTCCAGGTTTTTTTTTTTTTTCTTATTTTTTCGTATAATATTTGAGTTCATATGAATAGTACAGTGCATCTGGAAAGTATTCACAGCGCATCACTTTTTCAACATTTTGTTATGTTACAGCCTTATTATGGATTAAATTAATTTTTTTCCTCAGAATTCTACACACAACACCCCATAATGACAACGTGAAAAACGTTTACTTGAAGCTTTTGCAAATTTATTAAAAATAAAAAAAAAAACTGAGAAATCACATGTACATAAGTATTCACAGCCTTTGCTCAATACTTTGTCGATGCACCTTTGGCAGCAATTACAGCCTCAAGTCTTTTTGAATATGATGTCACAAGCTTGGCACACCTATCCTTGGCCAGTTTCGCCCATTCCTCTTTGCAGCACCTCTCAAGCTCCATCAGGTTGGATGGGAAGGGTCGGTGCACAGCCATTTTAAGATCTCTACAGAGATGTTCAATCGGATTCAAGTCTGGGCTCTGGCTGGGCCACTCAGGGACATTGACAGAGTTGTCCTGAAGCCACTCCTTTGATATCTTGGCTGTGTGCTTAGGGTCGTTGTCCTGCTGAAAGATGAACCGACGCCCAGTCTGAGGTCAAGAGCGCTCTGGAGCAGGTTTTTATCCAGTATGTCTCTGTACATTGCTGCAGTCATCTTTCCCTTTATCCTGACTAGTCTCCGACTTCCTGCCACTGAAAAATATCCCCACAGCATGATGCTGCCACCACCATGCTTCTCTGTAGGGATGGTATTGGCCTGGTGATGAGCGGTGCCTGGTTTCCTCCAAACGTGACGCCTGCGATTCACACCAAAGAGTTCAATCTTTGTCTCATCAGACCAGAGAATTTTGTTTCTCATGATCTGAGAGTCCTTCAGGTGCCTTTTGGCAAACTCCAGGCAGGCTGCCATGTGCCTTTTACTAAGGAGTGGCTTCCGTCTGGCCACTCTACCATCCAGGCCTGATTGGTGGATTGCTGCAGAGATGGTTGTCCTTCTGGAAGGTTCTCCTCTCTCCACAGAGGACTTCTGGAGCTCTGACAGAGTGACCATCGGGTTCTTGGTCACCTCCCTGACTAAGGCCCTTCTCCCCCGATTGCTCAGTTTAGATGGCCGACAAGCTCTAGGAAGAGTCCTGGAGGTTTAGAACTTCTTCCACTTACGGATGATGAAGGCCACTGTGCTCATTGGGACCTTCAAAGCAGCAGAAATTTTTCTGTAATCTTCCCCAGATTTGTGCCTCGAGAGAATCCTGTCTCGGAGGTCTACAGACAATTCCTTTGACTTCATGCTTGGTTTGTGCTCTGACATGAACTGTCAACTGTGGGACCTTATATAGACAGGTGTGTGCTTTTCCAAATCATGTCCAATCAACTGAATTTACCACAGGTGGACTCCAATTAAGCTGCAGAAACATCTCAAGGATGATCAGGGGAAACAGGATGCACCTGAGCTCAATTTTGAGCTTCATGGCAAAGGCTGTGAATACTTATGTACATGTGATTTCTCATTTTTTATTTTTAATAAATTTGCAAAAATCTCACGTAAACTTTTTTCACGTTGTCATTATGGGGTGTTGTGTGTAGAATTCTGAGGAAAAAAATGAATTTAATCCATTTTGGAATAAGGCTGTAACATAACAAAATGTGGAAAAAGTGATGTGCTGTGAATACTTTCCGGATGCACTGTAAATCATCTCTAACTAATGTTAGGTAACTTGTGTTTTGGTAGTATATCAGTAATTAGCTTGTGACATATTTTAGTCCGTTATTTTTTTTTTTTATTTTGGCATAATATAGTACATGATGTGATAAACTACAACACTTTTCCTTCAGAGTGTGATGATTAAGACATCTTTCTCTGTCTGCAAAATCATTCTTTTGTATTCCAGTTACCTGTACTCCCTCTAAGCGTCTCTTCTCATCAGCTAGGAGCATTGTCTCAAAGACGAGAGCCAGCCTCGTACCAGAGCATGTCGAAATGCTCACATTCCTGCACTGCTATCAGGAATATATGAATTGAATCGTTTATAAACTGTACATTATTGTTTTATTTTATTTGTATTGAAGCTTTATTTAAACCTTTGGACTTTAAGAGACACTAGTGGCCATTTTTGGTTAAGTTAAATGCACTTTTTTTGTTTAAAACACTATGTGCACTTTAGTTTGTATTGTTTAATGTATTTCTTTTTTATTGTGATGATCACACTAATATAAAACATCTGATTATTTTCAAATTCATATGTTTCACTGGTTATTTTAACATCAGGGTGACATTCACAGGTGGACAGACGTGAGCAGATAAGGTAAGACATGCACTGGAGCCCAGAACAGGATGTGCAACCACAGGTCGCAGGCATCAAAATAGTCAGGCATGAAATAATCGTGACTAATCGTTAAAACAAATTGAACGATTAATCGACTACCAAAATAATCATTAGTTGCAGCCCTAGCTTTTACCCATCATAAGATGCTTCTCGTGCGAGATCTTGGTACTGAAAAATATTTTTTAGGCCATTAATTAAGACTAAAACAGCTGATATTAATTTGCACTGATAGGGGGCAGGATTGCTTTCTAAATACTGACAGATTTCAGCTGGTTTCTCAGCTTTCCATGCCTTATTGCACCTCCTTTTCTTCATGTGTTCAATATTTTATCCCTGTGTCATTCCGTTTTATTAAAGATAACTTTGGACTTGTGTGTTTTTGATCAATAACCCCATTAGAAATATATTTACTAGTAAAACCTTTGACACATTCAGTACTTACTTTCCCTGCTCCATGTATTTTAAGGGATGGATGGATGGATAAATGGATAGAAATAACTTATTAATCCCCAAGGGGAAATTCACATAATCTAGCAGCAGCATACTGATACAAAAAACAATATTAAAAGAGTAATAAAAATGCAGGTAAAAACAGACAATAACTTTGAATAATGTTAACGTTTACCCCCCCAGGTGGAATTGAAGAGTCGCATAGTGTGGAGGAGGAACGATCTCCTCAGTCTGTCAGTGGAGCAGGACAGTGACAGCAGTCTGTCGCTGAAGCTGCTCCTCTGCCTGGAGATGACACTGTTCAGTGGATGCAGTGGATTCTCCATGATTGACAGGAACCTGTTCAGCGCCCATCGCTCTGCCACGGATGTTAAACTGTCCAGCTTCATTCCTACAATAGAGCCTGCCTTCCCCACAAGTTTGTCCAGGTGTCAGGCATTTTATTCATTATAGTATTTTTATGGTTACTGAATCAATAAAAAATTAACAGGAAACACCTGCAATCTATAATTTAATTATAAAAATACCCGTTAACACTTTTAAATAGGCTTCCCTGTGACTGGAAATGCAGGAGCTTAGTGTAAACATTTTTTTAAAGAGTTAAAGAAAAAAAAAAATCTAAATTTGCAGATCCAGTAACATAATATTGACATATTTAAAAAAAAAAAAAAAAAAAAAAAAAAATAAATTTCCAGATCAAATAAAATAATTTAAAAATATTAAAAAAAAAAAAAAAAAAAAAAAAATCTGAGTGTCCCTAAGTAAATGCGTTAAAAACAACAGGATACAACACTAAATCTACCATTAGATTAACAGCTGTCATGAAGGCAAGACTACAGTTTCTCAAGCAATGTAATGATCCAAGCCTCCCCATTTTATACTCCCAGGCGTTCCTATGTATGATTGCAGCTTTATAAACATTGCCAGGCAACAGACCCAGACTGGGCCTGAGGAAAAAAAAGCAAGCAGTAAGAAAAGCAGCAGAGAGAGGCATCATGGGGTTACCAAGTGCCACATCCAAGAAACTCATTTAGTCATAATTGAGCAAATGTCAATTTACTTCTAGAATGATAAATCTACTAGACTTGGTTCAAGATTCATTTGTAGTAAGTTAAAAATGTACAATGCAAAAAGTATGATTTAGTGCAACTTTAAGGAATGGTCTGCAATTCTGAAGATTACTTAAAATTTAATTTTTAAACTTTTCACTGTATGCTCAAAGGACCGTGTGCCTAATGAAACATCTAGGACACTTTTGGTTTCTGTATGTACCCAGGACTTGAAAGTAAAGGTGATGCAAAATAGAGTAAACTTTGAAATGGAAATACATGCCTTCTGCACAGGTGTGGAAAAAAAGCACCGTTATAGCTCTCTGTTACACCAGGCATTCACACTCAAAGAGTTAGTTTAAATGTGCAATAAGTGCCCCTTATAGCACAAGAATTGGTGTATTCCGTCTTGTGTACAAGATTGATCTATTTGAGGAAAGCTTGCCACAAACCATAAATTTAACTTTGTTGGCATTACTCATCAAATGTAAGCTGCAATGAGACTCAATGTCAACTGGAAACAAAACAAAAATACACAAATAATCAGCAGCAACTGCAAAACTTTTTCCACATAGGCACTTTTCATTACAAAACATTAAGCATTCAGCCACCATTTATTAGAACACATAAAATAACAGAAAAACAACACAGTAAAAGATGGAAGATGACCTGTATCAGAAATCAATTTGCCTTATAAGCTCAAATCCAATTACAGAAAAAAAGGAGATGGCTGCAAATCACTCAATAGACACCTGGATTTGTGCTGCTGCTTTATGCACAGTTGTTGGGGGTTTAACTTGGGGCTTGTGAGCAAAGGTAAGACCTCATTCATCATATCTAAAACCAACTGAACACTCACCATTACACTTATAATCAGTATGATAATATCCATGGTAGTTTCTAAAACAGTACAGTGTCATAACCAACTCAGGAATGAAAACAAACAATTTTATTAATGTCGCAGCTGTTCCCAATGCCATTAGAGGGCAGGGCAGCATAGCCTCATGAGGACACTGAATACTACACTGAGTCTGGTATTCCACAGGTACAACTTATTGATTTGGTGAACATGCAGGTCCATTTGGTACTGCTAGAGGGAGCTCAACTGGTGGAAGAAATGAAGGAAAGGGGGCTGAAGGAAGAGTAGGATTTAATTTAAATAGTTTACATTTTGCTCTGAGCTCTTTGATTTAATGATCAATTTTGTAACTTTATCCTGTAACAAATGTTCCAAAACGGTCCCTCAGATTAATGTTCACTCAGTTAACATATATGATAAGTTGCTTTGGATAAAAGTGTCAAATGAGCAAATACATGTAGATGCAAATTGTGAAAGTGTGCAATAAATAAATAAATAAAAGCACAAAAGCACCCAGTGGGTATGTGGACCAACCACTCCTCATGGCAGATATGGTTCACGTTAGACAGGCAGACAGACAGACAGACACATACTTTATTAATCCCAAGGGGAAATTCAAAATGTCACACCTGAAGGCATAGGCTTTACTGTTTTAATTTTGTGTTTACTGTGTCTTTCCTTACTCTTATTTTTTCTTTAATAATAATAATAATTACTTTGCTCTACTCTATCATTTTTAGGGTTCAGGGTGTCCAATCAAGTTAAAACCTAAGCAAGATGTGAAATCCAAATAGATTAATAAAAGCATCATCTATAGTAAAGAAGCACATCTGCCATGAAGGGATTCAGAGGTATCCAGGAAATACCTGAAGCATGGGGCAATTTACAAGACATCTACTAATGGTGTTTTACATAATTGAAAGAAAATAAACCACTTAAATTAAATGTTTTTAAAAGTTCACATTCTCAGCTTGTGAATATCTGTTCGTGATCTGCTTCATTTAAACTCTTGGGTTAATTTAATGAAAATAGCTTGTCATTTACTTTGCTAACACTCCCAATTATTAAAATTCTTCAAAGTTGTTTAGGTGTTTAACAGCATGTTGCATTCTTACACTGTTAATAAATAATACTTAAAACAGGAACCGAAAAGCAGACGCTTGTCCAAATATTCCTAAGAATGATAAACTGCATTATTCATTCTACCTGAAACAATTCTCTGCTCTTTAAAAGTTAAGAGACCACTAAATTTAAACAATTGGTGCCTGAGTTTGACTTAAATAATGGGCAAAATACTTTTCACTTATAAGCCAGCTGCCAATAGAATTCAAAGAGCACAAAAAAAATAAATAAATAAAAAACACAATACTGATCACTGTCTGGCCAACAGGTGCATCACTGTGCATTGCCACTAACTAAACAGGCATGTCACGTGCAAGGTTAAACTGCAGCAACCTACCATATCAGCAGTAGTATTAACAATATTATTGGCTAACTGGTGCTCTGAGGAAATCACATAGAGGGTATGTACAAAGAAAGAACAAGACATCAGCATTGACAACAGTAAAGGCTTTCAGCAGCTAATTATTTTGAGCCATTTAATAGAGAAAAATGGAACTTAAGAAAACCTAGACACAGTTAATGCATTTAGTAAACTCTTACTCGCTAATGTTTGAACTGTGCTAGCTGAAAATTCTATAATGTGCCACTACACAAGTGAAGACTAAAAGATGAAATTGGTTATACTTGACACAAATGTCCCTATGAGAGACACACCTGACAGCCTTATAAAGGCTGCATGGATAGCAAATGAAACACTGTAGCTGCTAGTTCTCTCACTGCTCTGCACCATGAAATGGGCCTCAGTGGCATGCCTCACTTATAAACAAGTCCTGGTTAATGAAAGTTTTAATACGCATCACAATAGTGGATATTATGTTGTTGTTCTGAAAGTTAACAGGCTGCTTATGTGATAGACTCATAAGAAAACATCAATATATGCTCCTATTCGTAAATAAAAATGATTTAAACACTTTTCAGGTGGCAGCAAGTTTTTACTTATTGTGAAAACAAATTCTTACACTACTGATGCATATATACAAATTTATTGTGAAAACTAAACCTTACACTCCCAAAACCTTTGCTGGGAAAGATACTCTTGCATTTTTTTTATATTAGACAGGGTGCATCTTTTTACTAATTAATAGTTATTAATCAATTGCTATTGAAATGGGATTAAAATCTGCATTCCAAGTATAGTAGATAACATTTTTATTATGTGAACAGCAGCACGTAAGCGACTTACTCAAGTTCACACCATGAGTCAATGCAGGAAATTGCCTTTACCACTTACTTGATCACAAAGTTTCACAAAGCTACTAAAGTCACACACACACACATTATATAAAGTCTCCTTCACAATTACTGGGAAAGATGAATAGAAGAGAGTTCTTTATATAAAAAAAAAAAACTGTGCTAAATCAACAGTAACATATACACATATACATACATACTGTATGCACAGAAACCACAGGCCAAACGTTTTATATATACACACACATTACCAGTCAAAAGTTTTATAATACCCCCCATTTGCCAAGCTTTTATTGAAATATAGGCAGTTCAAGTCCAATGAATAATCTGAAATGGTACAAAGGCAAGCACTACACCGCCAGACGTTACCAAAAGACGAACACTAATGTAATTTTCAGAGTGACACTGAAGGCCTTTTTCAGGGATTAAGTCGTGGGTAAACAAATTTACTGAAAAAAATCCTACAATAGTCCAACTGTCAAAAATGCAGTGTTAGAACAGACTGTGTTGCTACAACCTCTAAAGCACACTTGGACAATACAGCACTGTATGTTTGTTTCAGAATGGCATGGAAAAACAAACTAAGACAGACCATAACCACCTTTAAAAGTGTAGGTATTTACATTACATAAAATGCAAAGAAAGCCAAGGTTTCATGAGTACAGTTTCCTACACATTTAATAAGAACTTAAAAAGAGATTGAAACTGACAGAAATGAGTAAGGCAGTTCCAAAGCCACAACATAAGAAGACATATTTCTGAGAGTCACAGGACAACAGCTTGTAGCACAGCTTATCAGTCATGCAGTACTCATATCTCCAATTCTTCACTTGTTCAGTTCTCTTATTATAGGGTACATTGAAACTGGCAGTGGTTCCTAGCCTAGGCAAGCCCCTTTTCCTTATTTTACAATTTTAGTAATGGCTTTCTTACTGCCACTCAACCTGTCAATACATTCATACATGCAAATGGATGTATAAATATATACAATTACACACACAAATATATATTTTAAAGCCAGTTAAGTCAGATTTTACCCGAATAAAAGGTGCATCACTGCTGTAGGCTGAGAAATGTCTACAGGCAGAGACTTAACCTTATGATCATTCTCACCACTATGCTGGTTTAACAGTTTCCCTTTTTTAAATTTCTGGCATGTGGTCTATAAGGGTGCTGATGATAGTGTTTTGTTGTAATGGTCAAAAAAATGAAAGATATACATAAACAATAATTGACAACTCAACTATAGTGAGAATGATGAAGTTATGAAACTAAACAGATGGTTGCTATACTGCACATTTCCAGTAAAGCAAATATAAAAAAATAAAATGTTTGAAGATGTAAAGAGTAACCCTGGTGAAAAACATTCTTGATTTTACTTTAAATTATTTTTCTGCCATTTATACATAGTCCATAAAGATGGACAAATAGATTTAATTCCCAGTAGTATTAAAGGTCTTTGGATATGTTTATAATGTTATGACAGGCTACTTGATCATATCCTCAATGGCTTCTTCCAGCATGTCCAGTGGAATTCCCAAACTCTCCCAGAAAAGAGCAGAAATATAATCCCTTGGTCTAACCACTGGTTTTCTCTCAAAGGGCTTTTCAAACACCTCCAATGGTTTCTGTCCATTCAGGGAAGCAGCAAGTCTATTCAGAAACTCCCCAGTATTTCTGAACTCTTCTCCCCATCCAGAAAAGCAACTCTAAAAAGCTGGTGGAGAAACCCATTTTCAGTTCCTTGCATTCACATTTTCATTCTTTCATTCACAACCCAGAGCTAATGACTATACTGTAGTTGAAAATGGGGATAAAGACAAAATGACCAAATATCAGAGGTATAGTGTTGCTGCAGTTCTACTCAATTGATGGTAAACATAATTTACCTCGTCCACCCCATTCTTCCAAAGAAATTGCCTTTCCTTGTTAGAAGGACACAACTGGAGGTAATATTTCTTATCCTAAACAATTATACTGTGAATGGTTCCAATGTATACCAAAAGACTATAATCTGGTGAGACTAAGAAAATATAACCACAATCATCAAAACAGGACAGGAGAAGATTAGGTACCATTATAGTATAGTACATAAACATACTCACCTTTCCATCAGCTTCTCCTTATCCCAATTGAAGTGACTAAGTAGTATTCTTGTAATTGTTGCTGGGTTCTGTAAAAGTACAAAAAGATGGGGGGGGGGGGAGAGAAAGAAAACAGACTAATTACAAGACAGATTTATAAACGCTCAATATACAACTGACACCTTACTTATGCATGAACAACAAGAAGTGGTAGCATTAACAGGTTATGCATTCAAGCTTGAACAGTTTTAATGTATACAGTTACAAGAAACTCTTGATTTTCATAGGATTCGGTTTAAAAATTGAAGAAGCACTGAGGCGGGTAACATATCTGAAGGTGGGGCTATTTTGTGCAGACAGAATACTAAAATAAAAATAAAAGTGATCTGCAACAAAAGCAAATGTGTATGAATTTTAACTATTTTTACTGATGAAATTTCAGAATCATACAGTCTGTAAGACAATTAAAATACCTGCTTTACTTAAATACCAAATAATTTTATATATAGACTTTGAAAACATCCTAAGAAAGAAAATACAACTAAAACAACTCTAACAAATACTAGACAATACTGTTAACCATTAAAATATTAAATGTCAAAACAATCCAAAAGAAACAAAATTATATTTTCAATTAATAATGGACAACAACATAACGATATTGGCAGTGCAACTTGAAACAGGACCAAATAATTAGACTTTTGGGTTATTTTAGACTTGAGTGTTACAGTGGATCCAGTCAAATAATTATTTTTTAAAAATCCATCTTAAACTGAGATAAATGCTACTCATAAACATCATGAATATAGTTGCTTAGCATATTAAGGCATAAAGCAGCTTAATGTTGGTAAAGTATAAATCTTACAAACTGAAATACTGGATGACATGGTGACTCGTATCTTGTTATGAGAAGACTGAGCTAAAACAAATATTCTAAACTTTTGCAGTTGCAAATCAAAGTGGATTGTATGTTAAACTTTTCAACAACAAGTTACTTTTTGGACTCATAACTTTGTTACAGCTTTGTGCTTTGCTCTGTAGGGTGCAATGCCTGCACAATGAGCTGCTTCTTCCTCTTCTTCCCTTCCCACTTCTATGTGGGTGAATGTGCCTGATCGAACTTCTCCAAACAGTACAGTCCTGCACCTCTTCACCAGTCAAACCCTTTTCCTTCAGATCTGCTACTTACATCCATCTAACACTTTGGTCTCAGTATACTTCCATTTCCATCACTTGTTTGTCCACATATTTATTGTCTCTCCTCCTCACACGTTCATACCACTTCAACTCACGGCTACATGTTGTTATGCTGCAAACTCTGTTTCCATCTGGATCAGCTGCACTGGATTAAAAAAATATCTTTCTGAGTCAGCCTAATTGCTTACTGAAAGTTATTTACAATTTAATGATTGTAGAAAACACCCAAAAATACTTTATACAGATGACCTTTATTTTATAGGATGTTATTGCTGCTCAATTTTGACAACCAATGATAAGTAGTTTTCTCTCATAACCACGAAGTGACAGAGTTACAAGTTGCCAATGTTTGTCTGAAAAGAGACATCTTAAATTCTTGTCTAAGAGACACAAATGCCAAAGCAGGCATTTCTATCTGTTGATGCTCAGGGGAAAAATATAATCTAAACTTGACACACCGATTCATATACAATGGCACTTAATAAATACTTCTAATCAAAATCGATTTAAATGTCTTTGCTTCCATTCAAATACTTTGTAAATCTCTGAAAGACTTATAGAACTTCCACTTCTCTTACATTAACAACAAAAAAGGGAAACCACAAACATTTTAATATTTCTTTCTTAGCACATCTATCTGACAAGTAGAAGTGAAGTCAGCTATATGCATCATAAATAAAGCAAAGTCCTCATTGTATTTAAAAATGATCTATTTTACAAAGGAACATTTGAAACAGAATAATAATGCAAGTCTCACCAAAATAGTCTGTCACTTCTGCTGACTAGTACTCTTCCATATCAGGATTTCTGTGCTTTTCAGAGTGAAGATGAGCTTTAAGTCAAAAATGCCAGTTTACCAATTGTGCATTCAGCTACTAACTTGTTACACCCTGGTCAAAAAACAGGTGTTCATTTTTTTTTAAATTCACCTGTGCATGTACACTTTAGTTTTTTGTGCACATGTCTACTTATAAGTTTGTGTTAAAAAAATAACGTGGCTCTGACCAGCCTTCCTATCTGTCACCTGAGTCAAACTGCCACATGTGTTTAAACAAATTCTAAGCTGTAGTTAGACATGTGGTCAACATAGCCAAAAGTTTTGAGAATGACACAAGTATTGGTTTTCAGTTTGCTGCTTCAGTGTTTTTTGATTTTTTTGTCAGATGTTTCTGTGGTATACTGAAGTATAATTACAAGCATTTCGTAAGTTTCAAAGGCTTTTATTGACAATTACATTAAGTTTATGCAAAGAGTCAATATTTGTAGTGTTGCCCCTTCTTTTTCAAGACCTCTGCAATTCACCCTGGCATGCTGTCAATCAATGACTGGGCGAAATTCTGACTGATGGCAGCACATTCCTGCATAAGCAATATTTGGAGTTTGACAGAATTTTTGGGTTTTTGTTTGTCTACCCGCCTCTTGAGTATTGACCACAAGTTCTCAATGGTATTAAGGTCTAAGGGAGTTTCCAGGCCATTGATCCAAAATTTCAATATTATGCTCCCCGAGCCACTTAGTTTCCACTTTTGCCTTATGGCACAGTGCTCCGTCATGCTGGAAAAGGCATTGTTCATCACCAAACTCTTCTTGGATGGTTGAGAGAAGCTGCTCTCTGAGGATATTTTGGTACTATTCTTTACTCATGGCTGTTGTCTTAGGCAAAATTGTGAGTGAGCCCATTCCCTTGACTGAGAAGCAGAACCACACATGAATGCTCTCAGGATGCTTTATGGTTGGCATGACACGGGACTGATGGTATCGCTTATATTTTCTTCACCGGACAATCTTTTTTTCTGGATGCCTCAAACAATCGGAAAGGTGATTCATTAGAGAAAATGACTTTATACCCCAGTCCTCAGCAGTCCAATCCCTGTACCTTTTCCAGAATATCAGTCTGTCCCTGATCTTTTTCTTGGAGAGAAGTGGATTGTTTGCTGCCCTTCGACACTAGGGCATCCTCCAAAATTCTTTGCTTCACTGTGCGTGCAGATGCACTCACATCTGCCTGCTGCCATTCCTGAGCAAGCTCTGCACTGGTGGTGCCCCGATCCCACAGCTGAATCAACTTTAGGAGACAGTCCAGGTGCTTGTTGGACTTTCTTGCGTGCCCTGAAGCCTTCTTCACAACAACTAAACCTCTCTCCTTGAAGCTTTTGATGATCCGATAAATAGTTGATTTAAGTACAATCTTAGTAGCAGCAATAGCCTTGCCTATGAAGCCCTTTCTGTTCAAAGTTATGATGACTACATGTGTTTCCTTGCAGGTAATCATGGTTATCAGAGGAAGAACAATGATTTCAAGCACCACCCTGCTATTCTAACTCAATCCGCATGATAGAGTGTTCTCCAGCCTTGTTCTCGTCAACACTCTCGCCTGTGTTAACAAGGATCACTGAAATGAAGTCATCTGGCCCTTTTGTGGCAGGGCTGAAATGCAGTGGAAATAGCATTTTAGGGATTAAGCTCATTTGAACTTCATTAAGTTCATGGCAAAGAGAAACTTTGAAATTAATTGCAATTCATCGGAACACTCTTAATAACATTCTGGAGTATATGCAAATTGCCTTCATAACAACTGAGGCAGCAAACTTTGTGAAAATTAATATTTGTGTCATTCTCTAAACTTTTGGCCACAACTGTATTTTTGTGTGTGTGTGTATATGTATGTATGTATATTGCATATATCAGTTGATCAACTCTTATTGCAGTGTGAAAAAAAAATAACAGTCAAACAGATTTTCTTGCATTTACAGTATGTAATATCAGAAAGGTCAGAAATTATCAAAACCAATGCAGACAAAATGGGAAAGTGTAAAGTAAACTCCACAATCTGACGTGGCCAAGGATTTGAAGACTGATACCTACAGAGGTAAGAAAGTGTCTTATCTGCTGGACCCCAGTTGGTATTACTTGGTATAACAAATATGCAGTTTAATTTATAGAGTGGCTTTTGTGACTGAGGGGGTAGCAGTGAAGAGCAAGAGAATACTGTATTATGTTACTGTATGAAAATTAATTGTTTTTTATAGATATCTCTTTTAATGTTAAAGATTTTTAAAAACCAACCAACCAACCAACCAAGAGTGGTTTGAGATAAACCTTAACTATGGAAGCATCGTGCCCAATGTCATGTGAAGTAGGACAGGGACAGCTTACTAAACCCAGTCTTGGTAACTAAGTCTTATTTAAGCACTTTGATTTCATTTGGTATGGCACAGTAATGCATGAATACAGGATTATAAAATGAACTGCTGGATGGAATCATATTCTGCGGAATGTTAATGAAATGAAAAATGTATCCCTAGCAAAATCCCACAAGTCTTTTGAAAAAAAAAAACAAACTTGCACTTCAAACTTGAGTTGTTAATTAAGGAGTGTTTATAGCAAAGATGTATAGGTCAAGGCAAGAATGTTGAAATGGAACCTTGCTGTGGCTAAAAGCCAGTAAAGACAATGAAGCAGAGGAATGGTGCATATGAAGCAATAGGATACATCAGTTGGGAAACTGAATTTTACATGCATTGAACAGGCCAGGTATTAACTGATGGGTCGTCTACTAGGGAAGTTACAATAGCTCAGCTTAGGGAGTAGGATCCTCATCAATGACTTGAGGTATTCATGAGGAGGGAGACTATAATCTTTCAAATTTTGTGGAGAAACAAACAACAGAACTGGTTCACCAATGATTGTGTTAACTGAATTAGATGGAATTAACCACAGTAGTGGATCAATTCCTGAAAGTATGCTGGGCTGGTAAAGCGACAACAAAGGCAATGCTCAGAAAGATCTGTGGATGGCAAAGGAGAAGGCAAGAATCAGATATTGGACTTTAAGAGGTGAAGTATAATCTGATGTTCAATTGCCTATTATGAGATGGAAGAGATTCAGTTCAAGAGATAACTTGAAATCTTTAATTAATTACTATAAAGATAAATGTTTACAGATAACAGAGGAATGCTCAGCACCAGTGATGTACATAAAAGCTGTTAAAGTGTTTAGCGGCTTTGAGGATGAAAACTGGTTAAGAAATTTAAAAAACTAAATAAATAAAATACTTCCACAGACTTGTCCCTAATCACAATGCACTTTACAAGAACTGATAAATCAGTAAAGTATCAGTAGTACTGAGCAAAATTCAGTACAACACACATTGTGATTGCAAGTACATAAATTACTCTGAAAGGCATAATACATGAGGAAAACCACATTTGAAAATGACTTGCAGCAGTGACAATATAGCACCACATCAACACTTTGAAGAGAAAAACAGTAGAAGTTATGGCTGAAAGCTATTTGTGTTAGAGATAGGAAAATTTCAGCATGTGATTGCAGGAACTATGCTTATAATTTAAAAAAAAAAAAGCCAAAACACATACACTTGCACACTATAAATGTTCTCACTTTTATCCTATTCTGAAATTCAGAAATTGATTTCCACATGCTTTAAGAGTGCAATGATGTGACCAATTAAATGTGAGTTGTAATCGCTTAACCTGCATTGCCACAAAGGTTGTATGAGAAGATGGAATGAAGGCAAGATTAATCGCTATTTAATAGTGTCCTTACACAATCCCAATAAAGGAATGGAAAGTTTGCATCCATTATTTGATCAAAATGAGCATGTCTACAGATTTCTGTCCAAACATTCATTTATTTTCTAACTGCCTTACACAGTTCAGGGTCACAGGAAAACCTTCCACGCATTCACAAATATGTAAACAAGATTATGGAACGTGGGGGGAGACATTTGTCAGTAATACAGTTGTAATGAGTGGGTTATTTTTGGGAACCATGTCCTTTATTCTGCTGAACACCAAGAAGAAATAGGGGAGAGAAGTAGGGCTGCTACTTTATGCACATGAATTCCATTATTAGAAACAAAGAGGAAGGACAAATGTTCTCCTAGCTCCAAGAAGACGTGCTTAACAAGATGCATTCCTGGGTGCACACACAGTACTCCCTATTCTGTCACCTTTTTCTTACTCCTTGCAATGTGGTATAAAATAAATACAAAATTTGATAAGGTTGGGCAATGTTGCCCACTTTGGATTGTCAAGCGTGTTTATATACATATATTCTTTGAAGAACAGTTTGTAGGATGGAGAGTCCTTGGTGGTGGAACAGATATGGAGAACTGGGGTGTCTTGGTGGTCACACCACTATGTGCTGCTACACTCCTGTTCTCAAAGCAGAAACAGGGAAGTGCCCACTTCATGTTCTAAAGAGGAGGTGGACATTGCGGTGCTTTTCAGTGGGCTGTTACTGGCACCTCTTTAAATTTCTACTTAAGTGCACCAGATACGTTTCTTAGCGTACAGGTAAGCAAGTAGCCCCTCCTTCGTAAACCCCCATGCTCTTCGACTGAATGTTCGCGTATCATAGCACTCAAACATTCAACCCCCCCCCGCCCCCACCCCCCCCGGCTCAAATATAATGTAGTATAAAAGCACCCCCAGTAATTTGGTTCAACTGGAAACACTGGAACATTTTTCAAAATATTTCTTTTCACCTTCTTTTTTGTCTGAGCAATGATTAAAATTTTCAGTTCATTGTAAGGCCCATGTACACTCACTGGCCACTTTATTAGGTACTATTAGGTTAACACTGCTTGTTAACGCAAATATCTAATCAGCCAATCACATGGCAATGGGGAAGAAAGGTGGTTTAAGTGACTTTGAATGTGGCGTGATTGTTGGTGGCAGAAAGTCTGGTCTGGGTATTTCAGAAAACTCTGATCTACTGGGAGTTTCACCAAAAAACATCTCTAGGGTTTACAGTGAGAGGATTTCTGGTGCAACATTCGGATGGTAGAGTCAAAATTTGGCGTCAACTATCCATCCTGCCTTTTATCAACGGTTCAGGCTGGTGGTGGTGGTGTTGGTATAATGGAATGGGCGATATTTTCGTGGCACACTTTGAGCTCCTTAGTACCAACTGAGCATCGCTCAATTGTCACCGCATACCCAAGTATTGTTGCTGACCACATCAATTCCTTTGCGACCGCAGTGCGCCCATCTTCTGATGACTATTTCCAGCAGGATACAGACAAAAATCCCTGAGGAATGTTTCTGGCACCTGGTTGAATCTCTCTCACAAAGAATTACAGCAGCTCTGAAAGCAAAACTGGGTCCAACCTGGTACTAAAAAGGTATACGCAATAAAGGGGGTCAGTAAGTATAAATGTGCCATCTGTAAAGGTTAGTGCTGTATGCAATAAGTTAAAGCAAACCCCAGTTCAGTGTATAGTGCATTTGATCTAAACCCTCCCATACTATGTAACAGTACAAGATTACACATCAAAACATTACATTATATTCTATTGAAATTCAAATGAAGCTACATTTTTTACAAGGCATGCTATGGAGTGAAATTAATCCATTCATTCATTCTCCAACACTTACCTGAAGCCAGCTCACAGGGGCAACAGTCTTAGCAGTGAGGTTGATACCTCCTTTTCCCCAGCCACACTTGCCAACTCATACTATGGGATCCTAAGGTGTTCCCAAGCCATCTGGGAGATGTAATCCTTCCAGCAAACCCCAGGTCTTCCCCG
Organism: Polypterus bichir lapradei; assembly: GCA_026402145.1. NCBI lineage: Eukaryota > Metazoa > Chordata > Cladistia > Polypteriformes > Polypteridae > Polypterus > Polypterus bichir. The sequence continues at coordinate 4,757,040 of JANRMT010062828.1, read as the reverse complement.
AGGTCTCCCCAGCCACCCTGCAGAGAAAGCTCATATCGGCTTCTTGTACCCAATATCTCATTACTTCAGCCATTACCCAAAGCTCATGACCACAGGTGAGGAGAGGGATGTAAATCGACTGGTAAATTGAGTTTCCCCTTTTGACTTGGTCCCTCCTTCATCACTACCAATCTGTATAGAGACCGTCACCATCCTCTCCTCATCCATGAAGTCAATGAGGCACTTAAACTCCTTGATATGCTTTCCATGAAAATCACAAACAAGACAGGAGATAAAGCACAGCCCTGGTGGAGTCCCACACCCATTGGAAACAGTGCTGATGTTTTTCCAAGTATGCAGACACAGCTGTCACTGTGATTATACAGGACCCAAACAGCTCTGATCAGCATCCCTCGAGGAACATGGCCTTCTCTAAGTCCACAAAATACATGCAGACCAATATGGCATATTCCTATGCCCCCTTTGGAATGCCCATGAAGATAAAGAGATAGCCCACTGTTCCACAGCTTGGACAGAATCTGCAGTACATTGCTTCTTTTGGATCTGAGGTTCCATGACTAAGTGGGAGTCTCTTTTCAAGTATTCTGGCATAAGTTTCTGAAGGGATGACACTCCTCAGCCTCCCATTAGTTGTAGCATGCCCTCCTGTCCCTTTTTAAAAATGACGATCTCCAGTCTGCCACTCCAGCGGCACAGCACCCAATGACCAGGCAATATTGAAAACACATGTCAGCTACAACAGCCAAGCAATGTCAAGAGCATTCAGCATTTCAGGGTGGATCTCATTCACTTGTCAGTGCAGAGTTAACTACCCCAGTGACCTCCATTTGGGAAATGGGCATTGATCCCACATTAGCTTCTGGCTCTGCCTCCTCCATAAGAGGTGTATCCATCGGGTTCAGGAGCTCTTCAAAGTGCTCCTTCCACTGTCACACAACCTCCTCAGAGTCAGTACTTCTCCAACCTTGTTGAGAACAGCTTGGGTAAATCCCTGGCTTGCCTCTCAGAGTTGCCTCGTGGTTTCTCAGAGCCTCTTTGAGCACGAATAATATTCGTTTTCAGTGGTCTCCTTACTCCTCTCACACATGGGTTTTTGCTTCCCTGACTGCCAAGACCACAGCCCTTTTGGATGGCATTATCTCTGTTGTGTCAGGAGTCTCCAGTGCTACTCATACACAGAAGACCTCCTTTTTCAGCCTGATGGCACTGATCACGTCTGGGTTCTTGGTTTGCCACCTCGAGAGGCACCTAATCTTTGCGGCAGATTAAACAATGGAGGCTTAGAATAAGGCCCAGTCAGGCTCTAACTCCCTAAACCCTAACCCCCCCAGCCCCAATCTCCCTAAATTGCGCCAGGATGAAGGAAAGACTCTTATCTAGTGCATGCTCACTACTCAATTGGGCTTTTCAATTTAGTCCAAATGCCTCCACCATCATCTGACCCAGCTCACCACAAAGGTGGTGATCAGTTGACAGCTCTGCCCCTCTCTTCACCCAACTTTCCAGAACATAAGGCCACAAATCAGATCACACGATTATGAAATCAATCATAGATCTTTAGCCTAAGGTGTTGTGGCACCAAGTAACCTTACAGATGCTCTCAAAATTATTCAACCCTCATTGCAAAATAGGTTTACACACAAAAATACAAACTTTCAGCTGTTTGATTATTGCAAACAAGAACAATTAAATAGCTCAACACAACTAATATTACAAATGGTTTCACCATATTCAACACAAAATGCCACTTTTTATGATTACTATAGTCTCAAAATTATTCAACCCCTTCATGGTAAGCAAATTTAGTACTTAGTAGCGCCATCTCATGTTTGAAGTCCAATAGCAAAACACCACTCCGATTAAATCAGGGAGTCCGTTCCTCCCAATCACACCTCTGCAGGTGTCTCCATCATTACCCATGTGGACATTGAAGTCACCCAGCAGAACTACAGAATCCCCTGCTGGGACCCTTTCCAGGATTCCCTCCACGGACTCCAAGAATGCCTAGTACTCTAGACTGACAATTGATGCTTAGGCAAATTATATTTATACCCAGTATTTCCATTATTCCTAGAAGTTACCTGTTTGAATTCAAAAATACAGTTTCTTGCAAAATTGTGTTTCCAATAACCATCAGCAAAAGCCAAGGTTAATCACTGGAAAAATCAAGAACTGTTTACAGCACAAATGTTTTACGTTTGGGCAATTGTATGTATCAAATTCAAGAGTAAGGAGCTACAGTGAATTAATGGTATGGACACAAATCATTATATACAGAAAAGTACTCAAGTTGTACAGTACTTCCAATAAATCCGCTTACACTATAACCAAGGGCCACTGTCTTAGGAAATTCCCCAAATAAAGCCTTGTAACACAGCTAGTACCAAAATAAAATTCATTTAGTATTTCAAAGCTTTGAAGCACAAACCATCTGTCCCCATTAATATGATATGAACAGTGTTAACAAAAACTTATAAATGGCAAAATACGCAGTACAGACAAAATAGCATACTTCATTGCTGAATACGAAAATACAAACACTAAACTTGGGTCATTCTTTTGATATATGAAGGCAAACTAATGCACTCAAGTGTAACACCTAGAATGTAACAAATGTAGTAAAAGCATACAAAAACAGCACCATGTTGTTTTAAAAGAGCTATGAAATAATGGACTAATGTATAACTGATAAGACAGATTTCACAATGGAAGTCTTGAAGTATGGATAAATGTAAAAAAGGGGGGAACAGATTTGGACAATTTACACTAGAATTCCTAAAGCCTACAAAAAAACTCGTAATCTTGCCCACCTTAAATCCCTTCACACCTCTCCATCGGCATCTTTTGTTTTGTAAATGCATCAATTAGCAGAAGCAGCCTGCTGTCTGGAGTTGTATAGGGTAAATAATACAGTATATCGTTATTTAGAATAAATGCATTTCATGTGCGTTCCGTGTGTACAAAGATCTGGGTAAGCATAGGATGAAAGGAAATCCGAGAAATGCAAGAAATGCTGAACACATACCTAAAGCAGAAACATTTTCCATGTTATACTAATACTGACTGAAGTGTATAATGTGTGAAGACTTTAGTCCAAATATCAAATAAACATGTGCGTTTTTATTCAAGAATATAACCAAATGGAAAAAAAAAAAAAACCATTCGATTTACATGTGGCTGTCAATGAGTTAAAAACTCAAGCTCAAATATCAATTGACAGGGAGTTTACACATATTCTTGAATGGTGCAGAGGTAAGAACTGCTGTCTTAAAACCTGAAGGTCACGGCTTCCAGACCAGGTTCTCCGTATCTTGAGCAGTGAGCTGCTATTATTTCTACAATATAATAAAAACACACATTTGATTTGAATCTGTAACACTCGATGTAAATTTTGGCTGTTTAAAAAAACAACTGCTAACTTTTACATTATTCAGTTTTATTCTCTCAGTGACGTTCAAGTGGTACAACAAACTTGCCTCTCCCTTTCTGAGTTGATGGTATTTATTTCCATTCTTTTCACAAGAGCAGCGCTGTGCCTGATGCCTGCTCAGAATTATTTGCTGTTCCAGCAATCAAAGATGCGATGTTCCATAACCGCTATCAGACTGGACAAAGGCAAGACCATAGCAACAGACAGCTTCTTTACAGCGCTTTCGCCGGCTAATAGACTACTTGCTGCACTGCAGCACAACTCTGCTTGGAACCACAAGTAAAATGGGACTTCCACCTGCAGTTAATGTCACTTCAGTATACGAGCAATTCGCCATGCTAGTGTTTAGATCTGACAGCACTAATGTGGCGAGTAAGTAGCCAAAATGTACACCAGGTGTTAAAGACTCAAATCACGACACAGCAGTTCTTACCTCTGCACCATTCAAGAATACATGTAAATTCCCTGTCGATTTACATTTGTGCTTGAGTTTTTAACTCACTGACAGCCACATGTAAATCGAATGCCTTTTTTTATTTTTGGTTATAATCTTCCATAAAAGTGCATGTGTTTATTTGATATTTGGACTAAAGTCTTCACACATTATACACTTCACATCATTATTAGTATAAAATGGAAAAGTTTCTGCTTTAGGTATGTGTTCAGCATTTCTTACATTTCCTTTCATCATACGCTTACCCAGATCTTTGTAAACACAGAACACACATGAAATGCATGTATTCCAAATAATGATATACTGTATTTACCGTATACAACTCCAGATCTCACACGCAGAAAAGGAGCCTTGGCTTTAGTTGGGAGAGTTGAGCTCCTTTAAAGCGGGGATGGGACAGCAGGCTGCTTGTTGGTTGTACTGATCGACGCATTTACAAAACAAAACAATAGAAGCTGATGGAGAGGTGCGAACAATTTTAATGTGGGCCGGGATTACAAGTTTTTTCGTAGGCTTCAGGAATTCTAGTGTTAATGAATTTTCATAAACTACAGTAGCACATTATATGTAGGAGTTACCATCATCCAACATGCAGAAAATACTAAGATGATGAAAAACCAGCTACCAAAAACCAATAAGCTTGTACTCACAGCTGACCTTTGAACTATACTAACAGCCAAGAATTTTATTACAATAAAGCACGGGTGTAATGGTTCTGAAACCAAGACTGAAACCACAATTCAAACGTGTACCATCTCATGTCACTATACCCCACCCTACCAACACACCATTACTTTAGGTGCAGACTGTTGATCTCTCATTACGTTGCTAATTTAACAAAACTCATTCTTTTCGTTTCACAATCAACACTAACATATGCAAATCATGAAATTATTATTCTATTTAAAGTTAAAACAAGTTGTATATTTTGTAAACAGAGTCAAACCTCGGCGTTCGCAGGGGTCATGTTTCAGCAACAACCAAAAACTAATGTTTTGCTAGATATTGCTCAAAATACAGTTTTCATCATAGAATTCTTCAAAAAACACTATTATTGATAATAAGCACTTTCATATCACAGTAACCATTAAATAACCCATAAAATGTTGTATAGAAAAATACAATTGGTAACAGTAAAAAAAAACTTTTTTCTCACTTGACAGTCCCTAAAATTCTGTAATCTTTTGTGCAACCATCCATCCATCATCTTCCGCTTATCCGGGGTCGGGTCGCGGGGGCATCAGCTTAAGCAGATTGGCCCAGACTTCCCTCTCCCCGGCCACTTCTTCCAGCTCTTCCGGGAGAATCCCAAGGCGTTCCCAGGCCAGCCAGGAGACATAGTTCCTCCAGCGTGTCCTGGGTCTTCCCCGGGGCCTCCTCCCGGTTGGACGTGCCCTGAACACCTCACCAGGGAGGCGTCCAGGAGGCATCCTGATCAGATGCCCAAGCCACCTCATCTGACTCCTCTCGATGCGGAGGAGCAGCGGCTCTACTCTGAGCCCCTCCCGGATGACTGAGCTTCTCACCCTGTCTGGGAAAGCCCAGACACCCTGCGGAGGAAACTCATTTCAGCCGCTTGTATTCGCGATCTCGTTCTTTCGGTCACTACCCATAGCTCATGACCATAGGTGAGGGTAGGAACGTAGATCGACTGGTAAATTGAGAGCTTCGCCTTACGGCTCAGCTCTTTTTTCACCACGACAGACCAATGCAGAGCCCGCATCACTGCGGATGCCGCACCGATCCGCCTGTCGACCTCACGCTCCATTCTTCCCTCACTCGTGAACAAGACCCCGAGATACTTGAACTCCTCCCACTTGGGGCAGGATTTCTCCCCCAAACCTGAGAGGGCACTCCACCCTTTTCCGGCTGAGGACCAAGGTCTCGGATTTGGAGGTGCTGATTCTCATCCCAGCCGCTTCACACTCAGCTGCGAACCGATCCAGAGAGAGCTGAAGATCACGGCCTGAAGAAGCAAACAGGACAACATCATCTGCAAAAAGCAGTGACCCAATCCTGAGTACACCAAACCGGACCCCTTCAACACCCTGGCTGCGCCTAGAAATTCTGCCCATAAAAGTTATGAACAGGATCGGTGACAAAGGGCAGCCCTGGCGGAGTCCAATTCTCACTGGAAACGGGCTCGACTTACTGCCGGCAATGCAGACCAAGCTCTGACACCGGTTGTACAGGGACTGAACAGCTCTTATCAGGGGGTCCGGTACCCCATACTCCTGGAGCACCCCCCACAGGGTTCCCCGAGGGACACGGTCGAACGCCTTTTCCAAGTCCACAAAACACATGTAGACTGGTTGGGCAAACTCCCATGCACCCTCTAGGATTCTGCTAAAGGGTGTAGAGCTGGTCCACTGTTCCGCGACCAGGATGAAAACCACACTGTTCCTCCTGAATCAGAGGTTCGACTATCCGACGGACCCTCCTCTCCAAAACCCCCGAACAGACTTTTCCAGGGAGGCTGAGGAGTGTGATCCCTCTGTAGTTGGAACACACCCTCCGGTCCCCCTTTTTAAAGAGGGGGACCACCACCCCGGTCTGCCAATCCAGAGGCACTGACCCCAATGTCCATGCGATGTTGCAGAGACGTGTCAACCAAGACAGTCCTACAACATCCAGAGCCTTGAGGAACTCCAGGCGTATCTCATCCACCCCCGGGGCCCTGCCACCAAGGAGTTTTTTGACCACCTCGGCGACCTCAGTCCCAGAGATGGGAGAGCCCACCTCAGAGTCCCCAGGCTCTGCTTCCTCATTGAAAGGCATGTTTGTGGGATTGAGGAGGTCTTCGAAGTACTCCCCCCACCGACCCACAACATCCTGAGTCGAGGTCAGCAGCACACCATCCTCACCATATACGGTGTTGACGCTGCACTGCTTCCCCCTCCTGAGACGCCGGACGGTGGACCAGAATCTCCTCGAAGCCGTCCGAAAGTCGTTCTCCATGGCCTCCCCAAACTCCTCCTATGCCCGAGTTTTTGCCTCAGCAACCACCGAAGCCACATTCCGCTTGGCCTGCCGGTACCTATCAGCTGCCTCCAGAGACCTACAGGAAAAAAGGGTCCTATAGGACTCCTCCTTCAGCTTGACAGCATCCCTCACCGCCGGTGTCCACCAACGGGTTCGGGGATTGCTGCCACGACAGGCACCGACCACCTTGCGGCCACAGCTCCGGTCAGCCGCCTCAACAATAGAGGCATGGAACATGGCCCATTCGGACTCAATGTCCCCTACCTCCCTCGGGATGTGGTCGAAGTTCTGCCAAGGTGGGAGTTGAAGCTACTTCTGACAGGGGACACTGCCAGCCGTTCCCAGCAGACCCTCACAACACGTTTGGGCCTACCAGGCCTGACCAGCATCCATCTCAATTAAAAAAAAAAAAAAAAAAAAAAATGTCACTGCTGCTAAAACACACGGAGAATGGCAAGGTCTCAACATCACCTGTCCAGTGAGAATGGCACTGGAGATTGTGAAGATGTACAAGCTTGAAATAATCCATCAGTAACTCCTGCTTTGTGTGCTGCTTGAGCCTTAAGGGCATTGGTGTTTAGAAGCATATCACAGGCAAGTTGATGCTGAACCTTAAGGTAGTCTTAATATCTCGGGCCAGCTGGTTAATGCGTTTCATTAACACCAGACTCACGGTTGACAGTCTTTGCCAAAATACATTTCATGAGGATATGAATTTTTAATTACACCAGCACAAAGTTTAACACTCGTTTTCATGCTAAGCTGCAAAACTGACTGAATGCTTGGGCTTAAAGCCCGAAGGACTTGCACTTTCTGGGCACAATTGCAAAACAAAACTTGATTCATTTAAGCAAAACAATTAAACTAAACAATAAATGCATGGGGAGTTCTTTCCTCCATAACGGTAGGTTGAACAAGACATGTATTGTATCCAATTCAGTCCTCCTTGTTAACAATGTCAATCAAACCTCAAAATCTGTGAGGCTTCACGAGCAGGGCTTGCCCAGAAGTCTATACTAGAGCATGCCCTTCCCTAGGAATCAGTGCAAAGTCCAAATGTCATCCTTTTTAAAAGTTATGAATGCTCCCCAAACATTTTTTCTCTACTGCATATAGCTGGCGAATATGGGAGGTAGCCAATGCTAAAATAAAGAGTTTACAAAAAAGTTGTATGAATACATAAGGTCACGAAAATTAAAAATGCGAATGTTGAGGACTAACTGTATTACAGATTACACCTATCTTTCAACTGTGTAACTATTTTGGTCCAATCATGAAAGACTGGTCACGCTTACTGTAAAAGTCTTGTTACATGAGCTCAAAATGGATAATATCCCTGAGACTGAGGACCCCAGCCCCTTCACAGTCATAGGTGTGGGAACAGTTTGCTTATCCAGTGGAGTACAGTACACCCTCGAAATTCAAAGGGGTTACATTCCTAGAGCAGCTGCGAATTGTGAAAAACCACAAATTATGGATGTGGTTTAAAAAAAGCCTATTTTATAGTTTAAACCCTAAATATGCCCCAAAACACTTTAATTTTATTTCAACCTCAGCTTAATACATTACCTAAAAAAAAATGTAAAGGTAAATCCGTATACTGTACAGTACTGTACTGATATGTCACCCGCAGTGCTAGAATGTAAAATACCGATGTTACCGCCTTTTGTAATGTAATTCATGGAAGCGTGTTTTCATTGCCAGAAGCCTTAGAAGGTGCAGGACGTTTCAAAGGCATCTTGGGGCTTTAACCCTTAAACTGCCATATACTTGGGGGTTAATGCATCCCTGGACGCCAAATACTTTTTTGCTGCACTTTTAAGTAAATGTCACAATTCACAAAGAAACTGAGAAATTTTAATGGAACACTTTTTTTCATGCAAAAAGCATCACAATTACTGCAACACTGATCATTTTACACACTGCCAATGAACTGTAAAAACTAATTAAAACACTACTGGAACAATATGTATAAGGTGCAACAGACGCCATTGATGAAATTCAGTAAATCACCAAGTCAACTGCGCTTGAACTGGCTGCCCACAAGCACACAGAGGTAAATGCTGACGCTGGCAGGCTAGTCTAGTGCAGTGGCTGAATCCCAGAGACAGTGAGGCTGCAGTGCTGCAGGGGTCGGCAGTGGTTGTGGGCTGGCTGCTCAACGAATGTACGGCACTGACTGATCAGCTCCGGCGTGCTGGTAAATTGCACTTAGAAACAACTATAGCCGGCTGCGGCGGTTTAAGGATTAAGAAGAACAAAACGGAAAACACGAGAACACTCAGCTGGAGATGTGTCACAGGACAGCAGTCAATCAGCAGCAAGGAGAAATGAATAACATTGTAGAGGTGTGGTGCCACCAAGATTCACAACGTCAAGAAGATGGTGATTTATTTATTTTGTCCAGGGACGCACCCAGCCTTGACCCGGCCCACACGCACTCACAAACAGAGACAAAAACAAAGCTAACCGGTAATCAAACAGCAAATAAAGAATGTAATGAAAACAATGATACCACCCCTGATCCCCTTATGGCGATTATACATTAAATACAACAAAGCACCAACAAAACACACACAGTAAAGTCCATGAAAAACGGCAAAGGATGAAATGTAATGATGAAGATAGATAGTCCAGAGATCCGCATGTTGAATAGGAATGTAAAGATAGTCCTACTGGTAGTTCCTGAAATGATGAAGACAGGTGGACGGGTTCAGGAGCGCTCCTTTCTTCACAGGATAGCAATGAATCCACTTACAGTCCTCATGTACACAGGCAGACGGCAGACAATCTAGACCCCAACCACGAAACGATCCAGGACAAAATGAATAAGTACTGGTAACCTAACAGAAGGCAGGCAGAGAGACAGGAACTTGAAACACAAATTACAAAAGCTTTTTTTTTTTCTTTTGGTCACCGGCACCCTTTTTAAAAGCCGCTCTGACATCCTTTGACCCCCAACAGCCCCTGCACCTTCAGCAGAAGACCAATCGGAGCCACTGTAGGGATTCTAGTAGAGTATGCTCTCGGATTGGCTACTTTCACCATCCCAAGCCACAGTCTCTCTACAGTGCAGTATTGCCACAAAAAAGCGATAACAAACTGAGGAGGATATTTGTGGCTTCCACTAACAATTATTAGTTAGGTTCTAAGGAAAAAATCTGCGAATGACTGAGGCCTCGAACCCTGAACCGCGTCTTCGCGGGGGTCTACTGTTTAGGGATGGCAGTTGTGTCATAGATAAAACACACAATTTATCATAACTGTTTCACAAACTTCCTCTGGCAGCAGGCTATGCTACAAATATGAAAGTACATATCCAGAAGACTTCGTCCTTACATTGATCACAGAGCTGCACGAAAGAAACCCCAACACCAAGTATCTCTTACCAGTGTCTTTCAAATGAAGCAACAAGTTAACTCGGACTGTGCTCTAGCAATTACCAAGGCAATCTGGGTTTTCACAGCACTGGATATGTGATCTTTATCAGTTGTAGAAAACAAAAGATTCAAGCATTTGGTCGGTGTGCTGGAACCCAGACATGAAGTGCCGAGCCGACCGCATTTCAGTCAAAATGTTTTGCTTAATCTTTATAATGAAGTAAAGGCTAAATTGCTGTAAGATTTTGGCAATGCAAAATTCATTGCTTTAAATGCCGATGGGTGGACTTCCAGTGCAACAGACAAGCTTCATCACAATTACAGCGTACTGCATTACTGAAAACTGTAATTGCAAGCCCCGCTCTCCAGACACACACTTTCTATCAAAGTCACAAAAGTGACCACTTGTCAAAAATACTACAGGAAGCTGGAAGAAAGTTTAACATTGACAGACCAAATACTACTATTCCTGTGACAACAGACAACACCAAGAACACTGTGAATGCAGTCAAAGCAGCTGATTTTCACCACATATTTAATACACTGCACATATAGTTAACCTGGCATCGCAGAAAGGCATGGGTGTTTACCAGATATTTTTGATTTTGATTTGATATCCTGGCTACAATAAAGTACTATACACACTATATAGACAGGAGGACAGATGAAGTTGATGGCAGTACAGTCACATAGTCTGCTTTACAATGGATAATGAAGCAAATATATACTGCAGCTGTAAGGCAGATGAGGTGGCCTTCGCTTAATCATTTTTGGCTACAACCTTAATGTTGAAGTGATAAGCTCTCTAAATGCAGGCAACATCAAAAGCCTTACACACTGCGCTATTGCTGTGTGTTGCAACATCTCAAGTGTTTTTTAATGCAGATGGCAAAAGAGGAATAATCTTCAGACTGCTCAGGTTGAACTTGGCCTACCGGTAAATTCATTTATTACAGTAAGCTGTAAGTAATTGAATTGAAAGAGCAATGTGAAGCAAAGGAGGAAAAAAAATGCCTTCTCAGGGCTCTAGACTAACTTTTTGCACTGGTTGCACTGGTGTGCCTAACTTTTTTTCTTAGGTGCACCAGCACAAAAGTTAGGTGCACCCAAATTTTCAACCGCATCACATTTAACACCACAGTTTTACAAGTTCACTTTATTTATTTATTTATTTATTTATTTTTTTTTTTTTAAAATCGCTGTCCCTATAGGCAATATTGACTTGTAAATGATTAACTAACAATCTGGTCAATATAAAGTTCTTTATTTGAAGGCAAGCACAATTCTACAAGAAAGGTAACTTACTGAAAAAGTGTTGGTGCTTAAAGTGCTTTACTGAGCTGAAATTTAAACTTAAAAAATCTCAAGATAAATTAACTAAAAAGAAAATCTAAATTAAGTGTTTTAAGGGCTTCAAACTGAACATCTCATGCTTCAATGTCTTATGGACTATCCTCCATTGCAGTCACATGCCCCTCGGATGGCCAACTCCTGTAGTTTGGCCTTCTTGATCTTTGGCCTTGACTAAACCAGCTGGCCACACTCTCTCTAGCATCAAAATCTTCCAGACTTGGCCCCTCTACACTGATTCTTATCAGATCTTCCACTGTGTCTGAATGTCAGAAGTGCTATGACACCCCCTTTGCTGCCCAAATTAACAGCAGCACCATCAGCACCCAGAGCAATGATTTTCTCCAGCCAGTTACTGCACTGGTCCCCAAGAGCAGCAAATGCTTTCTTTGAGGCAGCATAAATTTCTAATTAAACAAATAAAAACGATAATACCATTTACTACCCAGATCAAGAGTTTATAATGCAGTCTATTTTTTTATTTTTATTTTTTTCATTTTTAAGTATAAGATTATTATGGTTAATGCAGTAACGAGACGGTAGGCATATTATTGACATAGGCTCCATGACATGACATGGCTTACCTTGGGCATGAGCATGCTCGACCTCAATGTGTCCAATAAGTATATTCACCGGTCTTCCTCTCCGCAAGATACGACCGTACACAATGATGCATTCCTTTGTGGCGATATCTGTGTCTCCGTCGATCAGGAATGCAATGTACGTACTGTTCGCAATTTGCACAGACGTCTTTTTTTTCAATGTATCTGCGATGACTCCTATAAATTGGGCGCACGCGACATCATTGCTGTATGTCGGGTTTACGTTCAAGCCATTTTTCTTCATAAGAATTATTTCGGACTTGAATTTAGTGAAGGGAAGTTCTTCTTTTGCAATATTGTAGGCAACGTTAAACTTAATTATCATCTCGGCCTCGTCTGATGATCTGTTTGCTGCTGCCTGCCGCTGAAAGGCAGCGGGGAGAGGGGACACTTGAGCAGTGCATTTATCGTGGCATGTAATGTGTTTTATAGATGCATTGTGCTTTTTCAGCGTTTCAATTCTAAATGTATTAGAACCAGTCACAAATGCACTACTGCCGGCCATGGTCTTCCCACACTCTTTACAGTAAATACAGTGCATTATATTATCGGCTTTACTGTATCTTAGCCAGGGAAACTGGTCAAGCCACTCTTTTTGAAATGTATACACTTTACCCCTTTTAATTTCAGTGGGCTCGGACTCGATCGTATGTGGCTCATTATCTAATGCCGTCTCCGGACCAGGGCTTGCTATAACTTGGGAGGTTGATGGCTCCGTGTCAGAGCTTTGGTTATGATTTTCAGACGGATCAGGCCCTAACTTAACATTCTTAACGAAAAAGCTGTCAATCGTTCTTTTCATCTTCTCTCATAATCCGCGGCTACATCCACTGTTTACCTGATGGGCTACTCACCTCTTTGTCTGACTGCATCACATGCATTTTCAAACATACACACACGTACAGGAATATCTGGACCACGGCCAGTCAGAGGGAGGGCGGGATCCGCCCTTCACTATCTCTGATTGGTTTAGACCACGATATGGGCCTAATGTGTGTCTGTTGTTGAACAACAGGGAGACTTTAAGAGTCATGGAGTTTCGTTTTTTTTCCCCCCTAGAACGGCTGGTCGCACCGGTGCAACCTTTGATTTTTTTTAGTCGCACCATTGAGAAATTAGGTTGCACGTGCGACCAAATTGGTCGCACTCTAGAGCCCAGCTTCTGAGTCGGACCCTTACACAAATGTGCAAATTAGCTACTCTAAGCACTTTGGGTGTTGAGTGGGTGGTACAGATAATGAAGAGAAAGGCACATCAAGCTGGAAATTGTCAGAGCATTGTTAAGTTTTGGGGAAGTAATGGTGACAAGTTCATGTGAGAAGGACTTAAGGACACTTAAGCCATCTTCAATGGCCATAAAAACGGGAGCTGTATGAATAGTTCTTGTTTATTGTTGTTAAAAACATTATGGTTCACCGGTACATCTTTAACATTAAAAGGTCAGCATGGTTCTGTATCTCTCAATCGATAAGGTGCATTGCTATATTATTTAAATAATACATAGTCCAATTAAGTAGGCTACTGTTATTATTCGTTACTGTTTGGCGGAAACCTATATCCAAAATGACTTGCAACATTTCAGAGATACATTTAGTTATATTGCATTTGTTTTCCCAATTGTAGCATTGACAGATGAGGTGACTTGCTCATGGTCACACAGTGTTAGCAGAAGGATGTGAACCCAAAACATCAGGGTTTGATGTCTTAAGTCCAAAGCCCTAACCAGTACACCATATTGCATGTTACTCTGAAAAGAAAAACAAAAAAAAACACATAATTAAGAGCTCTTTTATACATGGAGTGAAATATTTACTTCCAAACTCTGATGGCTGAATCCATTTATTTTTGTGAGGGTGAAGATCATGGTTGTTAAGTAGTTTGGTCTACTCTTAAAGTACATTATTATATTAATTTAGACTTTGCATCTCTTTCATAGGATTGTGACAGTCTCTAGGGTTCGAAACAAATTATTTTGGAGTGTACCCTGGAACAGATACATGCTCTTTCACGTGGCAAAATACTACCATATTAGAATGCTGTACTGAAACCCATTTCTTCATTAGAATTCATTCTATGGCTACTTATAAATTAGATGACAGTAGTAGAGTTGCTGAGTTTAGATGACAGTAGTAGACTGAATTAACCAAAGTCTAGCCAAAGCTTAAATCAATGTATGATAACATGGCGACACAGGAAATAAAGCACACTGTGCAAATTTTTGGATCTATGATACTATGGCGAAGACAACAAATTCCATGAGACTCAGGATAAAATACAGGGAGTTCTCAGTGATGATCAGAGTCAAAAAATGAAGGCAAACATGAATCAGCACCACCATCAAATAATCTTTTGGCAGTGTGCTTGGAAAGGTAAAGGAACCTATTTCACCAAAAACATCACTAACAAGGCAAGAGAGATTCACAGCCAAAATGTGAAACTTTGCAAAAGAACCTGTCATCTGCAGCAAAGATGAGCTCCTTAATTGGTGGCAAAACAATGAAAGATTTCCCCAGATGGCCAAGTTAGCATAAAAGTATTTGCATTTCTACAACTTGCATAACATCTAAACTGGCCTGAAGTTTCCTTTTGAAACCTGAGGAAGTCAACATGCTTGTTTTCTTGCTTAAGAATGCATTGACTGAGGAATGACTATCGTAGGGATGCTCCGATCAGGCATTTTAAGGCCGAAACCGAACACCAACTTCATGTTATTTGATAGGCTGATTCCAATTCCAATGTTTTGTCCCCCTACCTTTATACCTTTAAAAACTTTTTAAACCGAGCTCCTGCATAACCAGACACATAGAAGCCTTTCGTCCTGCAATAAAGTGTATTCTTATAATTAAACTATAGACCATATGTGTTAACTGTTAATTTTTTTATTAACAAAATAAAATTTTGTACGCTTATCATTCAGTTTCATAATACGAAACATAAAATTTCATTAAACTATATACAGGTAGTCCCCAGATTACGTACGAGATAGGGACTGTAGGTTTGTACTTAAGTTGAATTTGTGTGTAAGTCGGAACAGGTACATTATTTTAATAAATGCTATTGTTGACCGACTGTAACCAAGTGCTCTGCCAATGAATGATGGAGTTTCACCCCTCTCTGACCTTTTTATTATTTCTACTTTATTTTCAATGGTGATGGTTTTTCTCTTCTTTACTGTATCACCAGCACTTGCATCAGATTTGTGTTTCAGAGACATTCTTGAAGGGTGAAGACAAAAGGTTAAGATGAGCTCTTCTGCACAGCGCTATATAGAACACGCTATCACAGCAGGAAGGCACCAGTCAACACGTCTGATGTATTGACAAGAGACAACTTCCTGCTATGTGCGTAACAGTACAAGCAGGCTTGCTATTGAGAATGACTGGGGGCGGCGACGGGCGGTTCATCACCAGCCCACTTCACAGTCACCTCCACTACAGTGCCTACAGTGTCTGCCCACCGAGAACGAACACGGTGCGGCCAAATGCAGGTAATGAATCGCCCAACCCCAATTCAACAGGCAGCCCTCCGAGGCACAATACAATGCTACCTCCGCCGCCCCGTTCACCCTCAGTGGCCACCGGTCAGCCACAACTGGGTCACCGCTTGCAGCATTACCAGCCATGTGTGCTGGGCGGGCAGTGAAATGCCCCCCTCCGCTCCATCCAGCCTGCGTCCAGTCAGGAGCAGTAGCAGCGGTGGCGTAGTGGGCGGGCAGCGAACCATTGTCCTGCACACGAGTGATAGCTGTGGCGCCGGTAACTATGGACCACGGGTCACCCCCTTGCCGCCAAGAGCTGCCTGAGGGGCACTACACTGCGTGAGCAGCGAAATCACCCCCCCTCCAGCCACCACTTGCAGCATCCCAGACCGAAGATGACAGAGTGGCAGTTACTGTGGCGCATGCGTCGCAGCTGCGGCCTCGATCATGAGTCGTAGGTCGGATGTCCGTAACCTGGGGACTACCTGTACTTAAACAAAATATGCACAAAAACATGTGTCCATGACTATGGCATAAAATAAAATAAAATACTTCTTGTAATTATAAGCTGTCATATTGTTTATTTTTTTCTGTAATGTACCTATCTGAAACAAAGCTTAATTTAAAAAGAGATAGTTTTCAATATATTTTTCTAACACAAAAACTTCTATATAGGTCAAATCCCTTTATAGTGAATACCAAAGTAACAAAATTTTCAGTGTAACAAATACATTCTGTTAGCCCGAACAAACTGTTCATATATCATGTTAAACAAATTTTGTTTTAATGAAATGTAAACTTCAGTATAACATGATTTTTCAACCAAAAATGACCACCAAAGATAATAATGAGATGCAAAAAATACTTAATACCATGCATACACTTTTCATGAGTCTCGACAACCCCACAAAAGACTGTCTCTTTCTTATTAGACCAAAATAAAGTGACAGTCTTTTGCGAAATTTCTAGTCTCAGGCAGTCTCGGCAAGAGTATAGGCATGACATCATACACAGCCGAATTCAGAGTTAGTACTCTATCTAGCGTCAGCACTGGTAGCTGGGTCGTTTGCGGATACTGTACTGTTCGAGTTTCATAGCAGTTCTCAAACTTTTCTTTGAGAGGAGTTTAAAAAAAAAAAAAAAAGTGACAAATGGAGGCAGTTTACGCTGAAAGAAAAAAAATTAACGATCCTGGAAAAAGGTTCATTGCAGAATGATGAAAACTAAGATGCCAAAACATTTGGAATTGTGTGTTCATCTTCAAATATTTAATTTTGATTCTGTATTTTCATACCTGTATTTATAACATCTGTTTTTCATTCTATGTTTATATCTGCATTTCTATTAAAAAAAGTTTAATCTAATACAGGCAGCCCCCGGGTTACATAGAACAGGGGTTCCCACCCCCGGTCCGCAGCCCACCGAGAGAAATGCCAGCAACGGACACTCGCTCAGTGAAGGGCTACAGCAAAAAGGCTGCCCCCTTCACTGAGGACACTTTTCAGAACGCTAGGTGGGCGGGGCTTTGCAGTGGCAAGAGAGAGGAGAGACCGAGGTGAGAGAGTATTACAATGAAGTATTTTATGTTTCTGACAGTTTCCCCATATGACACAAGTCTATAGAAATCTTGTTACTACGAAGTACATTCAGCAGCAGATACTTCCATTATAACTAAGTGACCTTGAAATGCTTGAATGAATCATCCACATGTAGACAGGAGAAGATTAAAATAACACGAAAGAAGCTACTGAAGCTGCTTCCATTTCCAACATCCTATCTTTGTAAGGCAGCGTTTTCTGCAGTGATAGCAACCAAAACGAGATTACGGAGTAGACTGAACATAAGCAACATACTTTGCGTGTCACTGTCTTCCATCGTCCCCAGATGGGATTGTCTGGTTGCAGGAAAACAAGCTCAGGGCTCTCACCGATTCTGCATTATGATAAGCTGTATATAATTTCTATTACTAAACTATAACTTAATAATAATAGAAATGTAATGTAAATTGTGTATAAAACTGTCCTACGAACCCACCCATAATCACCCCACAAACCCCAACCTTCCAACCCCCCTCGAACCGCCACCTTATCGTGGCGGAGGGGTTTGCGTGTCCCAATGATCCTAGGAGCTCTGTTGTCCGGGGCTTTATGCCCCTGGTAGGGTCACCCAAGGCAAACTGGTCCTAGGTGAGTGATGAGACAAAGAGCAGTTCAACCAAACCTCCTATGAAGAACAAAAACCTTGGACAACATTTTCCCTCGCCCTGACGCAGGTCACCAGGGCCCCCCTCTGGAGCCAGGCCTGGAGGTGGGGCTCGATGATGAGTGCCTGCTGGCCGGGCCTGCACCCATGGGGCTCGGCCGGGCACAGCCCGAACAGACAACGTGGGTCCCCCTTCCCATGGGCTCACCACCTGTAGGAGGGGCCAAGAAGGTCAGGTGCAGTGTGAGTTGGGTGATGGCCGAAGGCGGGGACCTTGGCGGTCCGATCCTCGGATACAGAACCTGGCTCTTGGGATGTGGAATGTCACCTCTCTGAAGGTGGAAGGAGCCTGAGCTAGTGCTCAAGGTCGAGAGGTTCCGGCTAGATATAGTCGGGCTCACCTCGATGCACAGCTTGGACTCTGGAACCAATCTCCATGAGAGGGGCTGGACTCTCTACCACTCTGGAGTTGCCGAGCGGGTGTGGGTATACTTATTGCCCCCTGACTTGGAGCCTGTTCATTGGGGTTTACCCCGGTGGACGAGAGGGTAGCCTCCCTCCACCTTCGGGTCGGGGGGTTGGTCCTAACTACTGTTTGTGCGTATGCGCCGAACAGCAGTTTGGAGTACCCACCCTTTTTGGAGCCCCTGGACAGGGGGTGCTAGAGGGCATACCGTCTGGGGACTCCCTTGTACTGCTGGGAGACTTCAATGCGCACATGGGCAATGACAGTGAGACTTGGAAGGGCATGATTGGGAGGAATGGCCACCCTGATCTGAACCCGAGCAGTGTTTTGTTATTGGACTTCTGTGCTCATCACGGATTGTCCATAACGAACACCATGTTCAAGCATAGGGCTGTTCATATCTGCACTTGGCACCAGAACACCCTAGGCCTCAGTTCGATGATCGACTTTGTGGTCATGTCGTCGGACTTGCGGCCACATGTCTTGGACACTCGGTCAAAGAGAGGGGCGGAGCTGTCAAATGATCAGCCCCTGATGGTGAGTAAGCTTCGATGGTGGGGGAGGATGCCGGTCAGGCCTGGTAGGCCCAAACTTGTTGTAAGAGTCTGCTGGGAACGTCTGGCAGAGTCCCATCAGAAGTAGCTTCAACTCACACCTCCGGCAGAACTTCAACCACGTCCTAAAGGAGGTGGGGGATATCGAGTCCGAATGGGCCATGTTCCGTGCCTCTATTGTTGAGGCGGCTGACCGGAGCTGTGGCCGTCAGGTGGTCAGTGCCTGTCGTGGCGGCAATCCCCGAACCTGTTGGTGGACACCAGCGGTGGGGGATGCCATTAAGCTGAAGAAGGAGTCCTACTGGACTCTTTTGTCCTGTGGGACTCTGGAGGCAGCTAATAGGTACCGGCAGGCCAAGAGCAATGCGGCTTCAGTGGTTGCTGAGGCAAAAACTCTGGCATGGGAGGAGTTTGGGGAGGCCATGGAGAACGACTTTCGGACAGCTTCGAGGAGATTCTGGTCCACCGTCCGGCATCTCAGGAGGGGGAAGCAGTGCAGTGTCAACACTGTATATATGGTGGGGATGGTGTGCTGCTGACCTCGACTCGGGACGTTGTGGGGGAGTACTTTGAAGACCTCCTCAATCCCACTAACATGCCTTCCAATGAGGAAGCAGAGCCTGGGGGACTCTGTGGTGAGCTCCCCCATCTCTGGGACTGAGGTCACTGAGACGGTTAAAAAACTCCTTGGTGGCAGGGCCCCGGGGGTGGATGAGATACGCCCGGAGTTCCTCAAGGCTCTGGATGTTGTAGGACTGTCTTGGACATGTTGTAGGACTGTCACATGGACATCGGGGACAGTGCCTCTGGATAGGCAGACCGGGGTGGTCCCCCTCTTTAAGAAAGGGGACCGGAGGGTGTGTTCCAACTACAGAGGGATCACACTCCTCAGTCTCCCTGGAAAAGTCTATTCAGGGGTTCTGGAGAGGAGGATCCGTCGGATAGTCGAACCTCGGATTCAGGAGGAACAGTGTGGTTTTCGTCCTGGTCGCAGAACAGTGGACCAGATCTACACCCTGAGCAGGGTCCTGGAAAATGCATGGGAGTTTGCCCTACCAGTCTACATGTGTTTTGTGGACTTGGAAAAGGCGTTCGACCGTGTCCCTCGGGGAATCCTCTGGGGGGTGCTCCGGGCGTATCTCATCCCCCGATAAGGGCTGTTCAGTCCCTGTACAACTGGCGTCAGAGCTTGGTCCGCATTGCTGGCAGTAAGTCGAACCAGTTTCCAGTGAGAGTTGGACTCCACCAGGGCTGCCCTTTGTCACCGATTCTGTTTATAACTTTTATGGGCAGAATTTCTAGGCGCAGCCAGGGTGTTGAGGGGATCCGGTTTGGTGGACTCAGGATTGTTTCACTGCTATTTGCAGTTGATGTTGTCCTGTTTGCTTCATCAGGCTGTGATCTTCAGCTCTCTCTGAATCGGTTCGCAGCTAAGAGTTAAGTGGCTGGGACAGGAATCAGCACCTCCAAATCTGAGATCATGGTCCTCAGCTGGAAAAGGGTGGAGTGCCCTCTCAGGAATGGGAGCGAGATCCTGCCCCAAGTAGAGGAGTTCAAGTATCTCGGGGTCTTGTTCACAAGTGAGGGAAGAATGGAGTGTGAGATCGACAGGCAGATCGGTGCGGCGTCTGCAGTGACGCAGGCAATGCATTGGTCTGTCGTGGTGAAAAAGGAGCTGAGCCATGAGGCAAAGCTCTCAATTTACCAGTCAATCTATGCTCCTACCCTCACCTATGGTCATGAGCTATGGGTAGTGACCAAAAGAACGAGATCGCGAGTACAAGCGGCTGAAATGAGTTTCCTCCGCAGGGTGTCTGGGCTTTCCCTTAAAGATAGGGTGAGAAGCTCAGTCATCCGGGAGGGGTTCAGAGTAGAGCCGCTGCTCCTCCGCATCGAGAGGAGTCAAATGAGGTGGCTCGGGCATCTGATCAGGATGCCTCCTGGACGCCTCCCTGGTGAGGTGTTCCGGGCACATCCAACTGGGAGGAGGCCCCGGGGAAGACCCAGGACACACTGGAGGGACTACGTCTCCCGGCTGGCCTGGAAACATCTCGGGATTCTCCCGGAAGAGCTAGAAGTAGCCGGGGAGAGGGAAGTCTGGGCATCTCTGCTCAAGCTGCTGTCCCCGCAACCCGACCTCAGATAAGTGGAAGAGGATGGATGGATGGATAATTATGTAGTACGTTTCTTACTAAAACATATGCTGTATGACACACAGCAATAAATAATAAACACAGTACAAATCTCTAAAAAAAATCTCTTTTGCTGTTAAGCTAAGAAGCCAGATATTTACTAAGCAGCAACTTCACGTTTGTTGCTACACTTAAAACAAGCTTGCTGCCCAAACTAAAATGTCCATTTTAATTAAAGGACAAAATAAAGTTCTATCTAAAATAAAAAGGTCCAAATTCATCAAAGTAACTTTTCTTGCCATTTGTCTACCTGCATATTACTCCACGTTCTTTAACATAAAAGCTAATATTCCAATCACATCTCACTCTCTTGTAAAATAAGCCTCGACTTACAGCTCTTTGTTTATACTGCAGGCAATTTGCTGCACAAAAAGACTCCCACTGGCTCAACCACCATAATACCTAGTGTAAAGGAGAACTGCAACAAAATTACCATAAAGCTAAGAAAAGCAGGGGCTGAAAAAGATCAGTTTTTGTGATCAGCCAATTTACCAATCTCTGATCGAGGTCTTTTTAGTGAAAATCATGAAAATTAGTGTGACATTAAATTGAAAATCAGGCTCAGACTGGACATTTTCCTATTAAATCAGCCTCAAAACTTTACATTCCTAAAAAGCAGAGATGTGCTGATTGAAAGAGACAGTTTGCAAAATGTTACCATATAATTTTAATAACAATTCATACACACACTCAATGCATAATTAGAACCTTTTCTGAAAAATTAATGGTTGAAGTATCTTCTGTGCAGCATCGCGGCACAGTGGCAACTGCTGCAGCCTCCTACATTCAGGGTTCTAGTTTTAGATTACTTGCCCAGTTATTTTTCACATGCTGCCTGCACATTCTCCTACAGGTGATGTCAGAAGTTTACATACACTTAGGGTGAATTCTTTAAAGCTCACTTTATAACCCCCTCCACAGGTTTTACACTAACAAACAATAAATTTGGCATATCGTTTAAGACATGAACGGTGCTCAGGACGAAAGTATTTTTTTTCAAATAATGTTCAAAGTTTTATTGACTATACCAAAATTTCAGTGGGAGACAAGTTTACGTACACTTTGTTAACTGCACCGTTAAACAGCTTGGAAAATTCCAGAAAATTAATTCAAGGGTTTAGATAATTTGGCTATCAGAAGCGAATTGTCTATAGGCCTAATTGGAATCAAAATGCGGATTTATGTTAATGCCTACTATCAAATTCACTGCCTCGTGACTTGATATAATGTGATAAGTCAAAATAAATCACCCAAGAACTCAGGGAAAAAAACTGTGGACCTCCACAAATCTGGTTCATCCTTGGGAACAATTTCCAAACGCCTAACTGTTCCACGTTCATCTTTATCAAAATATACAAGGTGCAATCCAAAAGTTCCCAGAATGCATTTATTTAAAAGCATACACACTAAATAATTAATGGTGAACAGTTCCTTGAAAATGGTCACCCGCTGAGTTGATACACCAATCCCAGCGAGATTTCAACCCTTCAAAGCACCTCTGGAAGTCGTTTTTTGTCAGTGTGTTCAAGACGTTGGTTGTTACTGCTTGGATCTCCTCCACCGTCTCAAATATGCATCCCTTGTGCCTCATCTTCATCTTAGGAAATAAAAAAAAAAAAAAAAAAAAAATCAGATGGCGCTAAATCAGGGGAGTACGGAGGGTGGGGAATGGCAGTAAACTTTGTAGAAGCCAAAAATTCACTCACAATCAGAGATGTGAGCTAGGGCATTGTTGTGATGCAAAATAAATGACTTGTCAGCCCACATCTGAGGATGTGTTCGGCAAATTCGATTTCGCAAACACCTTAGAACATCCCTGTAGAATGCTCCATTCACAGTCTGTCCTTATGGATGACACCCTTCATATCAAAGAAGCAAATGAGCATTGACTCGGTGTTGCTGTGAACTTGTCGAGCTTTTTTGGGTCTTTCAAATCACTCATTTTCACGAACAACTCTTCACAGACACAACCGAAGTTTAAACGAGAACTGCAACTTGAAAAACAACTGTGCTGACGTTACAAAGCATGATAACAGCTCTCAAGGACAACTTGAACTGCTATCTAGCGGCGAATGATATAACCAAACCCTTCTGGCTGCAGAATGAATGCATTCCGGGAACTTTTGGATCGCACCTCGTAATACACAAATATAAACACCATGGGGCCACATAGACATCATACCACTCAGGAAGGAGATATAATCTTCCTAGAGAAGAGCGTGCAAAAAGTGCAAATAAATTCCAGAAAATCATCAAAGGACCTTGTGAACATGTTGGAGCAAAGAGGTAGACAAGTATGTACATACACAGTAATACAAGTCCTATAGCAACATAACCTGAATGGCTGCTCAGCAAAGAAGTCGTCACTACTCCTAAACAACCATAAAAACCCAAGACTACTGCTTGCGGTGGCATATGGGGATAAAGACCTAACCTGGAGAAATATCCTCTGGTCTGATGAATCCAAGATCAAACTGTTTGGCCCTAATAACCATCATTACACTTGGAGGCAAAAGGGTCAACCTTGCAAGGCAAATTAACCATCCCAACTGCCAAGCATGGGTGTAAGAGAATCATGATGTGGCAGTGTTTTGTGCTGGAGAGACTGGTGTACTTCACAAAACAGATGACAGTTATGTAAATGTAATTAGTCAAGATCAAGACATCAGCAAGGAAGGTGAAGCTCTAAGGCAGAGCTCTAAGTTAGGGCAGTGATCTTCAATAGCAAAGTGTAATATACAGTGGGTACGGAAAAGAATCACCCCCTTCGAAATATTCCCTTTTCTTTTTGCTTTACAGCCTTATAATGAAAACACACACAAAATATATTTCTTCCCAGCTTTAATTACTCAATGCAACCTATGACATCCAAGTGAAAGATATCACAGCTACAGTTCAGAAAAATGATAAAAAAAATCCAGAACAACATACTGAGATTAATAAAGGATCACTCCCTGATGTCAACATTTTGTTGAACCACTTTTGTTTTAATGACAGCCTTGAGTCTGTTGGGATACTTCTCTATCGGCTTTGCATATCCAGATCGAGCAATATTTGCCCACTCTTCTTTACAGAACTGTTCAAGTTCGGTCAAATTGGATGGTGAGCATTGGTGGACTGCTATCTTCAAATCTTTCCACAGATTTTCAAAGGGATTTGGGTCTGGGCTCTGACTGGGCCACACGAGGTCATTCACTTTTTCTCCTTCAGCTACTGTGTGGTCAATTTTGCTGTGTGCTTAGGATCGTTGTCACGTATATTATATATATATATATATATACACACACATATACATATACACACACAGTGGGTATAGAAAAGAATCACCCCCATTGAAACAGTACCATTTTTTTTGCATTAAAGTCTTAAATGAAAACACACAAACCAATATTTTTTCCAGCTTTACTTACTTAATGCAATCTATAACATCCAAGTGAAAGATATAACAGCTATAGTTCAGAAGAATTTTAAGAAATCAAAAACAAGAAATACTGAGATTAATAAAGGATCACCCCCCTCCTAAACTCAATCAGGTGTAAGTAACCACCATTTCCATTGCAGACCATGGTTACTGGCACCCTTCCACCTGTGCACAATTGTAATCAATGTAATTAGTGAAGCATAAAAACCAGCTGTTCCTGGAGCATTCCCTTGCTTGGCAGTGCAACTGACAGCAAACAAATGACTATGGGTGGCAAGCCACTTTCAAAAGATCTCAGGGATAGAGTTGTGGACAGACATAAGGCAGGAGATGAAGCACAGTAAAGTCCATAATAAAGAATTGATAAGTGTTTGGTACTACTAGGACCCTCCCTAGATCTGGCTGTCCCTCCAAACTGGATGGAAGAGCAAGGAGGAAACTGGTAAGAGAGGCTACCAAGAGGCTAACGGCCACTTTGAAGGAGTTACAGGAATTTATGGCAAAGAGTCGTCATTGTGTGCATGTGACAACAATTTCACAAGCGCTCCACAAATGTGGCTTGTTTGGGAGGGTCACAAAGAAAAAGCCACTTCTCGAGAAAGGCTACATTAAGGCTTGTTTGAGCTCTGCCAGAATGCACCTGAAGATTCTGATGCCAAGTGGAAAAAGGTCTTTTGGCCAGAGAAGACCAAAAATTGAACTATTTGGCCTCAATACCAAACGGTACTCCTGGTGGAAATCCAATGCAGCTCACCATCCACAACATACCATACCTACAGTAAAGCATGGAGGTGGCAGCATCCTGTTTTGGGGGTGTTTCTCTGTCACAGGACCTGGGTAGAAAGAAAAATTGATGGGGCAAAATACCGTCAAATTTTTGAGGAAAATGTGCTACCCTCTGCCTGAAAGTTGAAGATGGGCAGAATGTTCACCGTTCAACACGACAACGACCAGAAGCACACAGCAAAATTCACCACACTCCTTGGCTGAAGGAGAAAAAACTGAATGTCCATATTGGCCTAACTTGAACAGTTCTGTAAAGAAAGTATATATATATATATATATATATATATATATATATATATATATTTTTATTGGTGCTGGGAGGTATACCAGTTCATACCGAAAACCGTTTTTGTTATGATATGGATTTTCCATATACCGCAATACCAGTTTAAATAGCCTAAACAATGTTTGGAACGTGGAGCAGCAGGAAACTGTTTAAGGGGGGACCTTTTTCACTGCTATGCCGCTAAACACGCATGCAACGGAGTACATGCGTTAGTGGAGCTTTTGAGCAGTGAAAATGGAAAGAGAACATTCCGAAACTGAAGCTGTAGCAGTACAGTTGAACATGATGACACAGAAGAACTTTTGCTGAAAAAAAGAAGCAGTGTGTGTTGTCTGGAGACACTTTGGTTTTAAAAGTTTGGATGTGGACCAAACAACTATTTACTGCAAATACTATAGAACTAAAGTTGTCGCCAGGGGCGGCAACACAAACAATTTGCTGAACCACCTTAGCCGGACACATGCTTTGGAGTACCATGAAATGTATAGAACTGAGATTGGCACCATCCACGTCCTCAGGTAAAAATGAAAAAGCTAGAGGACACTTGAGTCAGATGTCACTTGCAGACGCATTTGCTAGAGGTACTGCCGATGACAAACATCAAGCAGTGGATCAAGATAACCAATGCCATTACAATCCATACAGCTGACGTGTCAGTGGACGGAGATTGTTAACATTAACAGAAAGTGTAGTTGGTTTACAAAAACTATTTACCATTTATTCCTTTTTTAAGACATGTTCAGTGCAATACAACTTTTGACAAGCACCTCTGGATATTTTACTAAGTCTAAATGCCTCTTTGAATGGTTGAAAATGTTGACAAAATTATAGCTTAAGTTGTTTGCAAAATTTGTTCAATAAAATTGTTCTATATTTTGACTGCAACTGTCATGCAATGTGATCCCTTCTCTTCATTAGTGTCATCCCCTTGAAAACTATCACTTTTTGGGGCCATGCAAACCTGTATTAATACTTGTGTGCACATTAAAATGTTTTTTGTACAATGTAAAATTCTCATGACAGTGGAATAGGCTAGTCTTAGCCAGTCTACTGCAGTGGAAAATGTGGTTAATATCCACTCATGCATGGGGAAAAAAATACAGTTGAATACCATGAAACTGGTATAATTTTGAAAAATACCGGGATATAGAATTTTGGTCATACCGCCCAGCACTAAAAAATTATATATATATAGGAAAGTGTTATAAAAAAATTACTGACTTATGATTGTCAAATTGTACAGTACATTTACCAGAATGAGCTTGCCATTGCCTAGCTAAGTTTATTATAAACTGCAGTGCTTGTTGCTGCCACGTGCCAATGCCTCTTGCTCTTCACATTGCTCTTTTTAGGTAGCTGACTATCCTTTATTTATTTTGATTAAGAGAAAGAAAATAACAGCTACAATCAAAATACACTTCTTTCAAAGGTTACATAAGTGAATACTGTAAATTAAACAAAATATTTCATATTTTCATAACTTAATCTGAACCCAGCCGCATACAAAAAAAAAAACACTCAAGCATAAGGGTGTACACACACTAGGCATGTTTGTTCCATACCATGCCCAAGCGCGATTGTCTCCCCTCCCTATTCCCCCACTGGCCTGCACTCACACTGCGCTTAATGTTCCTGGGCACACTTTCATCATGACAATGCGACTTCGTATAAAGCCAAAACAAGATCTGACTCCAGTAACCCAATAATTGCTTCTGACAACACAATATCGACTCCACATCCCTGCCTGCACTGAATTATTACCATTTTTAGCAGCAGTGTTTTAATCTTTCTGCCACATCTTTCACATTCCTATTGCGCCATACGTATACCCTTATTGCTCTTGTTGGAGTTCTACCAGATAATGTACAATTAGGGATATACTGTAGTAGATTTTACTCAACTGGAAAAGGTTCGGCATACCCTCAATGAATCATCGGCAAGCTTTTTTCCTTTATGGGAAAAGTTAGAAAGTCTGTGTCCAAATATTAAACTTTTGGAGAAGATATATTAAAACATGTGCATTTTTATGCACTTACAATTTATATAATTTCTTTTTTCGCTTAGGGTGTACTCACACTGGCAATTCGTTCTGTGCCTGTGCATGTTGACACATGTAATCTGGAAAAATCTTGTTCGTTTGACTAGTGTGATCACTCAAACCCCATCGTAAGTTATGTAGCACATTAAATGCTTTGTGTTAAGTGTTCCCCGAGCCATGTTAATCACTACGTGCCTCTTAAACTGACTTCCTCTTGCACTAAGAGGAGGCGCAGGCAGCACACAGAATACATTAATTTCATGATATTCCTGCTCCCTGAACATTTAGAATGTTAAGTACTTGATATAATTTTCATGATGAAATGCATTAAAGCATGTATTAATCATGTGGGGGCACGGTGGCATGGAGGTTGCACTGCTACCTCACAGCAAAGGGGTCCCGGGTGTTCCCTGCTTTTAATTTGCATGTTTTTCTGGTGGGTTTACTTGGCGTACTTCAGTTTCTTTTCAAAGTCATGTAGGGTGTGGGGTTTTGTTATGCTATATTAAACCTGCTAGTGTATGTATTGCTCGTATTCACCCTGCGATGTGCCAGTGCCCCCGTTCAGGATTTGCTCCTGCCTTGCACACAATGCTTGCTGGGATGGGCGCAACCCTGAATGGACGGCATAATTAAACATGTATAACGAAGATTTTTTTTTAAAGTTCTGCACACTCTGTTGTCTAAGTTTATAACTAGTTTTAATTTCACAAAGACGTTTATCGTGTGGTGATTGGTTAGGTGGACAAAGAAAAAGGAAGGATAGGAACTGGGGGTTTAGTACGTCAGATAGAGACAGCACGCATGCAATAAAGAAAGCCTACTCAGATGAACATCCATTGAATTCTGTGTTCGTGTCTCCGACCACCAGATCACGAACCCAACATTTACACAATATTTAAGTTAAACCTGTGTGATATCCATTCATACATCCAGTTTTTTGAGGCCTCGTCACACCTGCCATAAAGTTTACACTGAACATACACCTGGGGACCCCTTACTGCAAGGGAGCAGCATTATCATCACACTACTGTGCATGTTTAATACCTGTTTTAATGCATTTCATCCTAAAAATGATAAAGTATTTATCTTAGCACTCTAAATTTTCAGAGAACAGGAATATCATGAAGTGAATGTATTCTGTGCGGTGATCCCTGCCTGCACCTCCTCTTAGTGCGGAGGAAGTCAGTTTAAGAAGCACATAGCAATTAATAACTGGGTCGGGGAACACTTAACACAAAGCATTTAATGTGCTACATTAACTTATGACAGGGTTTGAGAAAATCTAGCAAATGAAACATTGATTTTAGGATGAATTTTAGTTTAGAACATTCTACTTTAATGACAAAATAAACTGATAAAGTGGAAATGTCAACTTTAATCTTGACATAAATGGCGAGAATAAAGTGGAAATGTCGAGAATAAAGTCAATGTCGACTTTATTCTCGATATATAGTTTTTTTTTTCTTCCCTGTGTCCGTATATTTTTTTCTTCACTGTGGCATTAATACGCTTCCGTAGGGCTATACCACAAATAGCATTTTAAATGCAAGTTGCAGTTTTATTATTTATGTATATAGCTTAGCTTGAAGCAAGGTCCATATTAATGCAATTTGCCTTAATGATGGTTCAGTTGGTAAAGATGTCATCACCAAGTTGCACTTGTTTTATTTTATTTTTATTTGGTGAATACTGTGTAATGCCCCTGGGCTTGAATTAATAGTATTATTACTGGAAGTTGCACTATTATTTATTACTAGCGACTTGGCGCGCGCTACGCTTATTTGATTTTTGCATGGGAAACAAAATTTCAAAACAAAACCCATGATTCACTAAGTGTGGGACGCAGACTAATGAGAATCGTATACGTTGTGAGGAACTCTCCCGACAACTGCAGCTGACTGAGTTTCTTCGCTTTCAAAATCTCGCATCATTCTGTACGCTGCTACATACGGATTGATTTCATGTAGCAATGAGGCCAAATCATTCATTGGGGAAGGAAGACAGCCAAAGTTTTCCAACATACCCATTCGTTGGCGGAATGCGGCGTCCAAGTCAAGTACAGTAATCCCGCCTCGAACGCGGGGGTTGCGTTCCAGACCCCCCCACGATAGGTGAAAATCCGCGAAGTAGAAACCATATGTTTGTATGGTTATTTTTATATATTTTAAGCCCTTATAAACTCTCCCGCACTGTTTATAAATATTCCCCGCAGAGTTATACAGCATAATCCCTTTGTATTCTCTTAGATATTAGGTAAGATTCATTGAAATTATGTATATAAACACACTATTTATATACAGTAAAACCTACATATTATTTTAAAGATATTGAGTGTCTCCGATATCACATATGTTACAGCCATTACGATAGACAGGCCACCAGCAATAAATACGTACAATGCAACAAAATAGTATACAGTAAATGTGTGTACAGTGACACTAAGCTTACGTACATGTACTAAGCACTGTAAGAAGAAAATTAATTATGGTTACTCACCAACAATGACACGATGACTTGTCCGATAACAATGAGTTTAATTTTACTGCACAACAAAGGAGAGCGTTACAGCCCTTGTAAAGGAGCCACTTCAGGCGATTGTGTAGCACTGCCATTGTTCTTCTTCTGGCAGTCTTCAATCCAAATCCCTAAAGCAGATTCCATCCAGACTACTGCCTTATTACATCCACTTACAACTCGTTTTGCACCCTGGTTAAAAGGACGCTGCAGCCGTAGATCTTATATTCCTTTCCTACTTTTTAAATAAAAAGAATCGTAGCCTTCAACAAATCCAAAACGTTTACCTTTTCGGCAATCGTTAACATCTTCTTCTTCTGCCCCTGAAGCAGTAGCAGATTGTTTTGGAGCCATAATGAAGGGCTTGACTATGCACAAAGATAAACACTAAAGAGCACAACTCTTTACACAGCGAAACACGTTGATGCTGAATGAGTGAGACGAGACTTCCTGGTTAACAATGCATTCAGCACGCAGGAGCTCAACTGCGTGCTCTGATTGGTTAGCTTTTCAGTCAGGAGAACTTAACTGCGTGCTCTGATTGGTTAGCTTCTCAGCCATCCGCCAATAGCGTCCCTTGTATGAAATCAACTGGGCAAACCAACTGAGGAAGCATATACGTACAGGAAGTAAAAAGACACATTGTCCGCAGAACCCACGAAGCAGCGTTATATATTTAGTTATGCTTTCATATTAAAATCCGCGATAGAGTGAAGCCGCGAAAGTCGAAGCGCAATATAGCGAGGGATTACTGTATATCAATTTGGGCAAATTTTCGTTGCTGACCATTTGTTGGGTGTAAACTTGACGTCTTGTGATAGATTTGACCATGTATTTTGTAGCAATATGGTCCACGTCCAGGTACCTTGTCAACTTGTGCCCCCATCGAGGCAAAGGCTAAGGCGCTATTATAGGAACGTATGTGATCTTTAAAGTTTTGGGAATGCTGATGTGTATTAGAAAGTAAACGTTGTATGAGAGGGTGTGTACGCACAGCTGGTAACACTACCTTCCCTTTGTGACAACATGAATTAAATCTGCCGTTTTTCGGTTTCTCATCACGGAAATTTTTCGAACCACAAAATTGACATCGTTCAGTCATTTCGCCACAGAAGTGTTCCGGCACATGAACTTCCTGAAATGGACAAAGTGCAATCCCTGAACGATGTACCGTGGAGACATGTCGTTGTGGTAATGTCTGTGAGTGGCGAGTGTCAGTTTGAGAGCGTTCACTCGGAGTTTCTTGCAAGACCGTACGTTTCTGTATATTACGGTTGTTTTGCAATCGTAAGGACCTGTCGTCGGGTGTCTCACTGGCACGCTTTTGCCTCTTTCTTTGCCGATCACGGCGTAATGTGTCCTCTCTCTCTCTGTAGGAGTTTGTCCATTACGGTTGTTTTGCAATAGTAAGGACCTCTCGTCGGGTGTCTCATTGGCACGCTTTTGCCTCTTTCTTTCGCGATCACGGCATAACCCGTCTTCTCTCTCTGTAGGGGTTTCAGTTGCCTTTCGTTGTGTGGCAGAGACGCGTCGTTGAGCTAATCTGTGTGAATGCTGAGTGTCCGTTTCTTGCGGGCGACTGTCACGCCTTTGCCTCTTTGCTTCGTGATCACATTGTAATGTGTCCTCTCTCGCAGCAGCAGGTTTAGTTGCGTTTCGTTTCGGCATTGTTCCGTAAGGTCTCCTCCGTACAAGTGCATATGGGTAGCTGAAGACGGACAGGCATAGTGGGCATAGTGAAACACACGAATTGGTGACCAGGGGAACCATCCGACTCAGACGCAGAGCTCGAAATACTCAAGTGCACGTTATTTATAATTTAATTTATTTTTTTTTTGTTATGAACTTCCCCAAAAGAGTTGATCCCTGTAAATAGTTAATAGTATATCAACAATATAATCTGTTGTAGTACGGGCGTTAATTAGCGTCACACCTCATAACCTGCATACACCAGGTGTTTGGCTGCAACGCCAGAAGAGCGGTGGACGCTGTAAGGGTTGGTTGTGGTTTCTGTTTCTTTCATGATTTTTTTTTTTATTTCACTTCATTTATTATTTAATAGGCAGAGGGGAGAAGACGTTAATGTGACGCTCTGTCTATTTCTTTACTTGTCTTTTGAAAAGATTTTCGGGAACAGGAAAAATAAAAGGGGACAGAACGGAGGGTGGTGAGCAGGAATTCTGAGAGAAGACGGACTGGGGCTTTTCTACGGGGTGGCTATACAGCCAAAAGGAACACGGACCCGGACACCACGCTGGGCTTTTATTATATAGATTATTTATTAGTTTAAATATTATGCAGTTTAATGATGGTAAAGTTGTTTAAAAAGTCACTTTAATGTGTTAGTGGACAGAGATTGTTAACATTAACAGAAAGTGTGGTTGTGTAAGACATGTTCGGT